>VMDR010004420.1:0-60388 GCA_007922815.1 Macrotus californicus | reverse complement strand
GAGTCTCACTAAGAATTGCAAGGTAAGTCTTTGTCTCTTCATAGCCCCAGTGTACACCTGCCACCAGAAGAGAAATGTCAGCATGAGGGCTTTAAAGCCTCAATTCCTTAATCCTATGATCTGCATCATGAAAGTTTCCCAAAGGATGACAGAAATCCAACAAACAATCGCTTTTAAAATCACACTGTTACCTAATCCCTATTATGGCCCTTCATCACTTGCCACAATCTCAGGGGGAAAAAAAGTCCAACAATAACAAAGACCTGAAAGGGTACAAGATATAGGACCTCATAATCGTGCAACTTATCATTAGGAAGCAGAAAGAGGAAGGAAGCAGAACAGACAGCATCTCCTGGCCTGAACACGTGCTAGTGCTGCAGGCCCCACTCGGGCAGTACTTCATCAGGACAATTACAGACTCTGTCAGATAGAGGAAAGGGGGATTCAAAGAGTCTTCCTCCCGCTTGAGAGCCAGCTGGAGATTACATTGCTTCCATTATCCTCCACTCACTGTAAGTAAAGAAGGGGGGAAGAATCGGAAGACAAAAAGCCATGGAAAAGGGTGAAAAGATAATGAAAATTATAGCAGCCACCACATGTGCCATATTTGTGATTTATCTACATTTATTCCAGTGACAAAAAATGAAAATAATGAAGGAAGAAAAAGGAAAAAGTAGAAGCTAGGAAGAATAGAACTAAAATAACATCACATTTTTAAAATGGAAGCAAAAAATCACTGTTCACAGTGGAACTACAACTTTAGAGATATAGTCCTGCCATTCCCCATTTTACAGTTCAGGAAACAAACTCTGAAATGGTCAGATAACTGTCCAAGGGCACTCAGTGGATTAGTGGTCAGGATTAGAAACAAAGCCTCCTGACTGGTACTTTGGTGCCCTTTCCAATAACAAATGGTTGTAGAAATTACCTCAAAGGTAATAAAAGATACTTACAAAACTGTTCCACAGGCAAATAATATTTCAACATAGAGTACTAAACAAGATTTCTCGCTGCAGGATTTCTCATTCCTCTTAAAATGCCTGTGTGTGTTGCAAATCTCATAGAAGAGACTCAGAAACTGTTTTCCCAACTTTGGGCAATCCTTCACTATGCTATTCTAAGTAAAAAGGAACATATAATAAACTAATTTTGAGATTTGAGTGAGTAAAAGAAAATACCAGTTCATAAAAGGTACTTGATAAATATTCTTAAAATAGTGCCAATTTTTTTTCAGCCTTTAACGATTTTATAATCAGGAAAAAATTTTAATAAATGGAAGCACTGATATTTCTTTTCAGGATTCTCTTGTATTTGCTGAGTGCATTTCTTTAAAATACCTAAAATTATTCCCTACTTCCTATTATCTCACTGACTTTCCCACAGAATGAAATACACATGGAACTGAAGTGCCTCTTTATTCTCTAAGTGACAAAGCTGGCATGTGACATTAAGCTTCATGACTCAACATCCAGTCTCATAATTCCTCAAATCTAATCCCAAAACCTCAAGAAAAGCTTACCACTTTGGCTTCGGAAAAGGACAGGTGCAGTCGAGTTGTTGGGGTCCTGGGGGTTGGCCTTCTGGCCCATTTCATCACTGTCAGACTCTTCAGCCATGGCCTCTTCTACTCCATCCTCATGCTGCCAACTCCCTGGCCCTGGCTCCTCAGTCTCAGCATCACTGCTTGCCAAGCCAGAGTGAGAGGCAGCCTCTTCCAGGCCATTACTGGGCAGGGCAATGACCTGAGCACTCATCAGGGCTTCCATCTCTTCGAAGAAGGGGCAGGTCTCAGGTGGGTGGCCATTCTTGACTTTCCGATAGCTCTTCTGAAGACCTTTGAACTTGGTCCGACACTGTTCCAGGGTCCGGAGGAAGCCATACTCCCGGAGCCGCTCAGCCACAGCCCCATATACTTGGCTGTTTCGATGACAGTTTCGGAGAGCCTCATAAAACTCAGTCTGACTAAGAATTGCAAGGAGAGTTCTGGTCTCTTCATAGCCCCAGTGCACACCTGCCACCTTCTCATCCTCAAAGCCCCAGTGTTCCTGTTCTACCCAGCGTCTTTTCTCTCTCCTGGATGGTAACAGGTCAGCATGCATTTGTCTGTCTGCTGCGAGATTGCCTCTTGGGAGCTCCTTTTCCTTGGAGCCCAGATCTGGGATCCAAGGCTCTCCTTGCTCCAACTTGGAGACCACACCAGATTTAGGAAATGGAAATCCTGCTTGCAGGGAAGCAAACAAAGGACATCATAGTTTGGAATGATCATTAAAATGATAATAATAATCTCTGAGTTCAGAACTGCCTTTTTTATCCAAGAGGCTTATAAACAAAGTGTCTAAGGAAATATTTTCAGAAAGTTCACTATGCTGAAGAAAATGGTGAAAATACATGAAACATAAAAAAATGAGAAATACTGTACTGTCCAGAGCAGAGTGACAAGAGAGGAAAAGGTCTGTTGTAAGTTTAGAGCAGATAATTCTGTTCCAAATTGCTCCCTAGCCCCCCTGACCACTTGAAGACAGGTCATAGCAGTGCTGGCAACAGTCACCTCCTGTCTCTTAGAATTCTCCACCTGGGGCTAAACAATTAAACTCAGATTTCAAGGGGGAGGGGAGCAGAGGGGAAATCATCTTCAACTCATCTGTTTCCTTCACACTCAGCCACCAAGTTCTAAAGGTTTTTTCCCTTAGTATGTACTCCGTTCCTACTGCCACCACCCAAGTCTAGACTCCTCACCTTCTCCCAACCCAGATAATTGCAGAAGTCATTGTCCTACCTAGCTTCAAGCTCTTGCTTTCTCAGCTCACTTGCTATACTGCTGGACCTTAACCTGAGTGCCTACTATGTACTGTCCATTCATATCTGACTCCTTCCCCCGTCCACATTTAACCCATTCTTCAAGCATATTTGCCAGTGGCACCCCCCATCTTCCACTTTGCCAAACCCCCACTGTACTCGCACAATTAAGTAACAAGTCATTGTTTAGCATTGTTTCAGTTCAGTTCAGCATATCTTTATGCTTACTGTTATGTTCTCAATCACATTACAAGCTCTTTAAGGATAGGCATCTTTTCTTATTGCAGAATACCTTGCAAGGTGTTGGGCACATGGTAGGTGTTCAAAAGCTGATTCATTCTACAAACCTGTGTGTGGCGTTGAGGGATTGGATCTGGATGACTAACAGAGACCATTACCAAACTGGCTGAGAAGGCTAGCCTCTTAGACAATAAGATCAGATTTCAGAACAACCTCAACAAGTTAAAGAAATGAGCAAAGAAAAAACATACAATATGGAGTTCAACAGAGTACAAAGTAGAAAAACAAGCTCTACAAAATCACGTACAAGAGTAAGCACTAGACACAAAGACAATGGGGAAGGCGAGGAGAGTCCTGGGAATTACCAAGTGAACAATAATCATAAGTAAGTAGTTAAGCTATACTGAAAGAAAATGTGAAATTCTGAAGTAAAATTCTTACTCTGCCTCAACCTATCAGACCCTCACTGGAATATATATATGTATCTTAGTTTTCCACAAATGACATATTTGGAGAACTTAAAGTTCCAAGGGACAGTAACAAAAGCTTGGTACATCTGAGCCCTGGCTGGTGTGGCTTGGTGGGTTGGGCATTGCTAGGCAAACTGAAAGGTAACTGGTTCGATTCCAGGTGAGGGCATATGCCTGGATTGCGGACCAGCCGCCCTCCCCCATTGGAAGTGTGCAAGAGGAAACCAATCAATGTTTCTCTCACACATCGATGCTTCTTTCCCTTTCTCCCTCTCTCTAAAAATAAAAATCTTAAAAAAAAAAAAAAAGACTTAGTACATCTGAATAATGGAGTATCTGTGGGAAAGCTTAAAAAACAAATAGTTCATTTTAGAGAAGAAAAATGACTAAAAGGAAGATGTACTTTCAAGTACAGAAAATAATTTTTATCTAGAAAATACTGTCTTGGTATCATCATTACAAAGAGGAAATAAAATAGCTCAAAATTCTGCCCTGGCTGGTGTGGCTCAGTGGATTGAGTGCCAGCCTGCAAACCAAAAGGTTGATGGTTCGATTCCCAGTCAGGGCACATGCCTGGGTTGCGGGCCAGGTCCCCAGTGGGGGGTGCATGAAAGGCAACCACACACTGGTGTTTCTCTCCCTCTCTTTCTCCCTCCCTTCCCCTCTCTCTAAAAATAAATAAATAAAATCTTTAAAAAAAAAAAATAGCTCAAAATTCTGATAAAAACTAGGGAACCATCCCTCTGGCAGACTTATCAAAAGAGGAAATATAAGAATTCTCACTGCAGCAGAGAGCTAAACTATATGCCTTCGGGAAGTCCCCCAAAACCATATACTCTGTAATTGCCATTCATTCTGAAATCCCTTTTCCACTCACTATTCCCAAACCCTACTTCCCAACTTAGATTGGAATCCTATCTTCCCATATGAATCTACTCCTCACCGCTCCTTTGAAAAGGTCTGAGCTTCTCCTTTGGGTTCATCTGCTCCTGTGGTCCCAGGTCTGGGCTTCTTGCCCTCTCTTTCTTGGGTACACCCCTGGACTGGGGTTCCACTGACTCCTGCCGAACACTTAATAACTCTTGTGATGATTTCATGGGTGTCATCTTCTCCAAGCGCACTTCCTGCCCCTTCACAGAGACTGTGACCTAGAAACAACCCCCATCAATTGTCACTGCAAGGTTATAATGAGGGGCATTCCCAGAGGAGATTATTTAATACCCTCCAAAAAGACCACCATCCTTTTGGGACATTGCTAGTGGTGGTAGTGGTGATGGTAATAGCCAACAAGAGTCATTCTTACTCCATTACTGTTAGCTTAGAGCAGCTGGAACATCGATTGGAAAAGATCAAAATAGTAAACCCAACTATAAGCTAAAAAATAAACCCCCTTTCTTCTCTACTAAATAAAAAACTATGAATCTATGAATAACTCATGATGACAGGGTAGCAAAGATACACCCAGGTAGCATCTCCAGATAAGCTGTATCTGAAAGTTACCTGGTTCCAGGACCAGTATAAGCATTACCAAGGAACATTGTACACCTCTTTAAAAATGTCTGTACCTTCATTTGACCCCTTGGCCTTGGCCCTTGCCCAGTCATACACTTCTGAATTTCCCCTCCCTTCTTACCGAACGTCCAGATCTTCCAGGCTGTCTTTCTAAATCTTCCACCAGAGCCACAGCCTCCTCTCCATTTTCTGGACATTGCTCCTGTACCCACTTCTGGATCTCCCCAGGTAAGATGGCCAGGAACTGCTCTAGCACCAACAACTCTACAATCTGCTCCTTGGTGTGCACCTCCGGCCTCAGCCACCGACAGCAAAGTTCCCAGAGTTGGCTGAAAGCCTCCCGGGGACCAGCTACCTCTTGGTAATGAAATTTCCTGAAGCGCTGTCGGAAGGTCTCAGAGTTAGTGCCATTCCCTCTCAGAGTAGGTTTGGCCATCATTCACAGCAGAAAGCTTTCCTCCACTTAAGGGTCTGTGTTCCAGAGCTTACACCTATATTCCCATGTCCTTGGAAAATCACCTGCAGATGAGTCTCTCTGTAAGAAGAGTTTCCTCCTAGGGTAGAGAGAGATGGCACTATCAGAAGGAATATATTCATACGTCTAAAGTCTTGCCATAGCTGGCCTGACTTCCCAAATATATGCTCCATGTGGCCAGCTGGGGTAGCACCAACTTCAGAATAGAAAGCCAAAACTGAGCATGGAAAGAAAACTTTCAAAAGCTGCATTTCTGGGCGATTTCCCAGGGCAGCCTGGAGAAACAGCAGAGAAAGTGGTCTGCTCCTTTTTCCCCTCCCCCAAATTTGATCCCATTTAGCTCTGACCAATGTTGCATAGTGGGATCGAACCACATGGGAGACCTGGAGCTCAGGATCTAATGGCAAGTCACCATCCTGCTCAAGGCAACAAAAAGCCTCTGTCCAGCGGGTCGCAGCTGATCTTCCCCAGTACCTCCGTAGTCCTTCCCCAGGCCTCTACGTCCTCCCTGCCCCCTCGGATTCTACACTACCAATTCCCACCCCACGCAAAATTCAAACACTGAAAACTGGGTCTTTGTTTTTCCTCACAGCAGAAGTAACCGCTCAACAAATATTCGAGAACTAGTGACGGGAAACCTCGCGACTGGGAGAAGTTGGTTTTGGCTCCTGAAGCGAGAACCGGGCGGGCTTGGGGAGAGTCGCACTGAGTTGGTGGAGAGAGAGAATCCGAGGGGGCAGTAGTAATGGGTCTCCTGAGGACGAGCTCGGGTGCTGGCCAGCAGGTCCGAGTGCTGCGGAGTTCGCGGGCGCGGAACTCAGCTCAGGGAGCCGCGGGTGCCGGGTTCGGCCTCTTTGTCTTCGCTCCCTCCGGCCAGGTCACTCTCGGAGCCGTGGTGCAGTGCCCTCCAGAGACCTCCGACCCGACTAAGTTCCCTGAGAGCACCCTCCGGCCCACCGCTGGAAGTGTCTCTCTCTCAGGTTGTCCCTCAGCCCACTTGCATCTCTGCCCACCAGCCAGCGTCATCCACTCGGGTCGGGCCCCAAGCCGGGCTCTCCAGCCTTGTCCAGCTCTCAAACCGGAAGTCCGAGCGGGTGACTCGGGTGCCAGGGCGCATGCGCAAAGTCAGCTGCCGCGACTCCTCTGGCGAAGCCTGGTTTGCAGCCACCGGGTGGGCCCAGTCGGCGCGGCTTACTTCCGGAACGTGGCGCGCTGACCCTTTCCCTGCTTCCCGTCTGCTCTGCCCGCAGCAATTGTTGCCGCGGGTGGATTCAGGAGGAACCGTCAGTGCCAGGGGCCTGTAAGCGTGTTGGGACGGGGGCATTGGACTCTGTGGACGCCTCGAAGGGCGCTGGAGGAAGGAGTGACGCATATAGGCACTCGAGGTCCGCGGTGGGAATGATCCACGAACTGCTCTTGGCTCTGAGCGGGTACCCAGGGTCCATTTTCACCTGGAACAAGCGGAGTGGCCTTCAGGTACGGTCTGGCCCTGAGCGCGGGAACTAGCGAGCCCAGATGGGCAGAACTACGCCCGTGCTTGGGGGAGGAGTCTTAAGTACTCAGAGGGCAGGGCTTGCAGGGGCTTTGGGGGCGGGAGGCGTGTCCCTGGATCAGTGGCTGGAGAGGCCTACGAGAGACTAACACACCGTGAGAGGGTTGGGCCTAGGCTGGGAAAAGGAGGGCGGACCCAGAGTGGCCCCGCCTTCGGGGAGGGAGAAGGAGACCCGGACCCGGCTTCAGTTAAGGTGTTTGAGCGAGTTTCTGGGGAACTAACTGTAATAAATGATGAGGAAGGCGCTTTCTCCCGTTTTGTCACACTTGCACTCTGTTTTAAATTGAGTTTTGAAAGCTAGACCAACTACATAGCGTTTAACATACAATAAGGGCTCAGCCAATTTTGTTGAATGAAAAAATGAATGAGAGTGTGTTTCTCTCAGGACCCCTTCCTTTCTCAGGAAATTTCTGCACTAGGAGAATCTGAAAGGGGGCCTTCGTGTAACCTGGAATGTATGAGGAGGAAGAGCTGTGTACTATATGCATTATCTAATTTAGTCTTCATAACCACCCAATTCCATAACACAAGTTAACTCCCTGTGGCTCGCAGCTGGTAATTAGCGAGCTTGATCTTGAAGGTCTGTCTGGCTCCAGTATCTGAATTACTCTCTTCTACTTCTGTTTCCAGTGATGTTATCTAATCCTCTCAATAAGTTAGTAACTAGATATTGTTAGCTACAGTTTACATACAAATGAGCAAACTGAAGTTCAGAGAATTTTATGGTGGCTAATCCTGGTAATAGCAAGATTTGCATATAGCTTTGTCTGATGACGGGGCCATACTTATTCCTATGAGAATTGGTAGTAGAGCCTGGAGAAGAGCAGAAAAATAACATTATTAAGCTATAAAACCTATAAATCAAAGTAATTCCTTTTATTATTCACTTTCCCCTATAAAACTAGCACATTGCCACACATATAGGAGGAACATGTCCAGGAAGTATTTGTGGGTGCTTTATGACCTGAAGTAAAAAGAGATAACAGTATAGGAAAGAGAGCTACCTTTCTTTCTTATAAAAAAAGTTTCAATCAGAGATTTTCTTCCTTGAGGTCCCAGCTTTAGAGCCACCTCCTCAGAAAAACTTTTTCTGACCATCTTTTTTTATGTATCCCCCACCTTATGCCATTCTTCTCTGTCCCAGAAGCTTGTTTATTTCCCTTATAGGACTTACCACAATTCACGTTATTTATTGTCGTTACCTGTTTCTAGTCGTTCTCTCTCACAGATTGCCCATGGGAGCAAAGATCACAGTGGTCTTCTTCATAGATGTACCAGGAGCACCTGGCACAGTTTCTGCCAGAGTAGGTGTTCAGATACTTATGTAAGAAAAGGCCACCCAAACCAGAAAATATTGCATACCTTCTGCAGAGCAATGGTTTTCAGTCTTAAAAAGGAAGGAAATTCTGACAAACGCTACAACATGGATGAAACTTGGAGATACTACTAAGTGAAATAAGCCAGTCACAAAGCACAAATACTGTATGCTTCCACTTACTTGAGGTACTTAGAGTAGTCAAATTCGTAAACACAGGAAATAGAAGGGTGGTTGCCAGGAGCTGTGGGGAGGGAGAATAGGGAGTCTTTGTTCAGTGGGTACAGAGTTTCAGTTTGGGAAGATGAAAACAATCTGGAAATGGATGGATGGTGGTGATGGCAGCACAACAATGTGAATGCACTTAATGCCAAGAACTGTACACTTACAAATGGCTAATATGGTAACTTATATGTATATTTTGCCACAGTTTTTTTGGAAAAGTTGGTTGAATGGATACATTCTCCCACTACTTTTTTCTACTTGAACTGCTATGTAACCTTTATATAGCATACTAGGCTATCATTTGGCTATTATTTAAATTAAAAATACAAATAAAAATACAAGTAAAAATATAGATACTAAATGTATATGTCCAGTTATAAGGTGCTTTTATAGATTATAGTATGCTACATTTATTTACATTTTTATTGAAATGAAAACAAGGTTTAAAATTTCATAGAGAATTTATTAATTCTAAGGATATGTTTGAGAAACTCCTGAAGTTTGCTGAAGACTTTGCTAAAGACAACCTTGTTGCAACCAGATCAAAACCTCATATCTTTAAAGAACATCCTTTAAATGTTGCATAAGAAACAGGTAGGCCATGGCCACTCGCTCAGTTGGTTAGAGAGCATTGTCATGATATGCCAAGGTTGAGGGTTCAATCCCCCGTCAAGGTACATATGAGAATCAACAATGAATGCATTTATAAATGGAACAACAAATTGATCTCTCTCTCAAATCCATAAGTAAAATATAAAAAACATATGTATTTTTTTAGCCCTGGCTGGTGTAGCTCAGTGGATTGAGCCCGGGCCTGCAAACCAAAGGTCACAGGGTTGATTCCCAGTCAGGGCACATGCCTGGGTTACAGGCCAGGTCCCCAATAGGTGGCGTGTAAGAGGCAACCACACATTGATGTTTCTCTCCCCCTCTTTCTCTCTCCCTTCCTCTCTCTCTAAAAATAAATAAACCTTTAAAAAAATAAAAAATATATGTATTTTTTTCAAAAAAAGAAACAGGTATAGTAGCTGCCTCTGAGGGGAGGCTGACTTATTTTTTTATTGACTTTAGAGAGGGGGAAGGAGAGAGGGAAACATTGATCTATTTATTGGTTGATTCTTTAAAAAAAATTTTAATTGATATTAGAGAGGGAGGGAGCCAGAGAGAAACATTGATTTGTTGTTCTACTTATTTATGTATTCATTGGTTGCTTTTTATATATCCCAGGCTGGAGATTGAAACCACAACCTTGGCATATCAGGACCACACTCTAATCAACTGAGTTACCCAGCCAGGGTTCATTGGTTGATTCTTGTATGTGCCCTGACCCAAGGTGGAAGTTGGAACCCCAGCATATGGGGATGATGCTCTAACCAACTGAGCTACATGGCCAGGGCGAGGTTGACTTTTTAATGTACACCATTTTGTATTGTTTGAATGTTTTACCATGTGTTATCACTTATTTCAACAAAAACTAATTAGGTCAGGGTTGGGGAATAACACCTTTGTATTGGTTTGGAAATACTTCTGTTACCCAGAACTTACCGATCGTAAATGGGCATTTTGAAAAAGGAAATGATAAATAGTACAGAACATTTGAAGGACCTCAAAGACCAGCATGTAGTGAATCACAGGCACCAGTGTTTTCAGCCTGTTTCCTCTCCTGCAGGTGTCACAGGACTTTCCATTTCTCCATCCCAGTGAAACCAGTGTCCTGAATCGACTCTGCCGCCTGGGCACAGACTATATTCGCTTCACCGAGTTCATTGAACAGTACACAGGCCATGTGCAGCAACAGGTAGGTTCCTGTTCTCAGGGAATGTACACCTCCAGAGGGCAGGAGCTATGTCAAGCTTTTAGTGAATCTACTGGTAATTCATGTGAAATAAGTCACAAGGATTTATGAATTTTTCATCACTGGAATTATTCAAGTGAAGGCCAGAGGTATACCTCACATAAGGGGAAAATATATACAGGAACTAATTTAGGCAGATTGATGTGAGAGAAAATTTGTTTTGCCTGAGTTTTAGAAGGACAGAATTAAATTATTTTGTGCTGGACCACAGTTCCAATTCCAGAAGTGAAAACATAAAGCATTATTTCAAATTCCTTTGCCACTCTGCTTCTGACTATCTTAGTCACATTGAGGCAAGCAACTAAAATCTTTGGGCTTCATTTTTAAAATTTGTAAATAAAAGGGTTAAACCAGAGAAGGCACTTGGCACATAGTAAGTACTTAATAAATATTACCCATTATTATGAATTAATTGGAAGTCAGTATAGAGGTCAAGAATTTGTGTCCTGCTCCATCACTCACTGGCCATAGACTGCTCAGCAGTAACCTAATGCTCAGTAACTAAGACTTAGTTTTCTTGTCTATAAAATGGGGGTAATAGATAGTACCTATCTCAAAGGGTTTTGAGGATTAAAGTAATTCATGTGAATGCCTGGTATATAGTAAGACTCAAACTTTTTTAAAGAGATATTTTAAAGTTCTCTTTATTTTGAACCATCTGTAATTCTTGTCAGTGGTAAGTAAAAAGACTGCTGAATTGTATGACTGATTCAGTGATGACTCTTTTCCAGTTGAAAGAATGATTCTGATTTAGGGGAAAGATGAGGACTTCAATGCAGTCAATACCTTTTGGACCCAGAGGGTAAACTGGTTATCAGGCCTTCGGTGTGTCAACTGATGGTCGTTTCAGCCAATTCAGTGTCAACAAGAATCTCCAATTTGGGATGCAGTGAAGAAGGACACTTTATTCAGTGCACAACAGCTCAATTGTCATACAGCGCAGCTATGAAAACAGAATGGCTGTAGGACAGATTTGGGGCCAGTCAGCCCTGGGGCGGGGCCTCTCTCCAGCTAGACCGCTGTACCCTGTTTCTTGATGATCCGCTTTGCACTGCGCTGGTCTGCTTTGCTCTGCTCTGGCAAGACATCTATGTTTTAGCTCAGCCAGGGAGAAGCAGACTGTAGTCTTCACTGGAAAGGGAGAAATGTGCTCTCCGAGCCAGAAATGAGCTGGCTAATATGGACACAAGTCCATGTCCCTGGTCCCTGATGAGTCCATTCTCCTGTAGATGAAGGCTTTGAATCCTCAAAGTTTGATTGGATCAAAAGAAACTGTCCTAATTAGTCAGAATAGAGCTTCAATTCTATTGGTTAAAATAGGATTCCAGCTAACCTTTATAAGGGCTGGCTCAGATGGGAGAAATACATTGCCGGAAGACAGTTCAGTACAGATGCAGGCGGTGCAGCTCAAGCTTCTTTGAAGTTTAGTTTGCATGAGAGACCCCTGTGCAGAAATGGCCTCTACACTGTTCGTTTTCATTTTTGTTTTAAATTTGAGCCCAGTTAGCCACCAGGACCCTTCTTAGTAGGTGTCTTTTTTTCTCAGGGTTCACAGGTGGTTATCTGTGGGGCAAAGGAGTTGGAGGATAATGCCTTATGTTTTCATCTCTGGGACAGGGATTCTAGTTCACTTAAACTGATTATATTGCTGAGAAAATACATAAGCTAACATGAACTTAAAATCTAATCAGTGTGGGGTGGGTAGGGCAGGGGAAGAGTAATCAGGGAAAATGGGAACAACTGTAATTGAACAACAATAAAATACCTAATCGATGCCAGTTTGCTATGAAATCATATTAAGAAAGCACACTTAATTATCAAAGTTGAAATCTATACATTAATATAGATGAACCTTACACCTATATTAATATATCATATACATTATATTAATGTTACATATAATATATTGAAGCAATATAGATGTAAATATTAATATTAATAATATTAATATTGTTTTTTGTATATAACACCTAAAAGAAAAAACCTCTACATTTGTATGACTATGTGGGTTTCATCTTACATATGTGAATTCCTACTTTCCCAATTTTAAAGATATCTGTAGTATCTCTTTTTTTTGAAAAGTAAAAAGCATACTCATTTACTCTTTTATTTTGTGATAAATGAAGACATTCACTTCTCTGAAATGACACAAGATCAAAACAGAATTGACTGTTTGTAAGCTGACCTAGTCTATTTCACCATATGCCTATGCTGTTCTTATTATATGAGGGGGGACCCCCAAAAACCTGGAATTATCTTCTAGAACACAGGCCCCTTGTAGTAGAGGCTTCCCCAGCTAAGTGAGTGTTCTAGGAACCCATCTGTATCAGTGTACTAACTGGCCTTGTTGTGAGGCTGCGTTCCACTTCAGTGATTTTTTTTTTAAACACTCTTTCAAAGCATTTGCCCATTTCATGACAGGTGATTTACAGGCACACCTGCCCATACCTCACTGAGGGTTCAGTCGTTTTTGACCAAAAACAGCATGACCCCCGAGCCCCACCCTCCCTATGCACCTGATCTCACTCAGGAGACATTTTGTTTCCCTGGGTGATAAAAAGTCCTCAAAGGTAAAACATTTTGCCTATGTGGAAGAAGTAAAACAAAAAATGGCAGAAGCACTAAGAGGCATCAAAATCGACAAGTTAAAAAACTGTTTTGAGCAGTGGAAAAAACATCTCAATAGGTGTATTGCATCAAATGGAGAGTACTTTGAAGGTGACTGAAGTTTAAACATGTAAGAATAAACACATAATTTTTTTATAAATAAATTCTGGTTTTGGGGGTTCCCCTCTTATAGCTGTGAACATTTATCTCCAGGAACTACTAATATCCTTTGCAGTATCCTCTGGCTACACTGTGCCTTAAAAACCCTGAGCCCAAGCTTCCTGTCACACTTGTTGCTGAATTCTGCTATTGTATCTACCACTACCAGAGCCTGATCACCCAAATCAGTACATAGCCAGAGAGGCTAGTCATGGTGCCCTCTTGTTAACTGTTAACTACATTTCCTATATAAAGCTACAAGAAGAAGCTCTTACAAAAAACTGCAGGATTCCTGAAAGACAAGCCATATTTGTAAATAGCCTCTTAGTGAGAGTTTCATAACTCCCCACGTTGTCAGATTCATGTTCAGATGAATTGCCATGCCAAGCAGGAGAAGGGATGTTAGGATGAGGATTGAAGTCATTGCATTTATTCAGTAAATACTTACCCACTGTCCAGAGAACAATGGTGGGGACTAAAATACAAAGATGAATAAAATGTGGGACCTTGCTTCATGAAGCTTTGGGTATCATGACAAAAGTACAGTTTCAGCACTAAATTGAGATGCAATGAAAGCAGCAAAGGGGGAAGCTATTAATTCCCTGGGGAGAGTTAGGAAGGGCTTTTTGCAAAGAAGAGATGCTTGAGGTGGGTCCTGCAGGAAGAGTAGGTATTTGTCACTAAGATGAGTGTACAGTTATAAGCAGAACACACCCAAATTCATGGGCCTGAGAAATAGAACCAAGGCACATTTGTTGACCTGTGGGTAGTTTGGAAATGAGAATGTGAAGTTGGAAGCAATAAAAATATTTTGAAGAGAAGTAAGGGTCAGAATGCAGAAGTCATTGCATGCCATGTAGGAGAGTTTGGATATTATCCTGGGGCAGTGGGAAGAATTTAAGTTAGAAGTTATAAGATTAAAACTGAGTGGTAGAAACATCTCCACTGACAATATGGAGTACTACCTCGTTGTAACATCTGGACCCCTTGAAAAATTAAAGTATCTCATTTTAGCCCTGGCAGGGTAGCTAACGGTTGTGGGTTTGATCCGTGGTAAGGGCACATGCAAGCAGCAACCAATGACTGCATAAATAAGTAGAATAACAAACCAATGTGTTTTTTTTTTCTCCCCCCACATACACCTTCCCCTCTTCCTCTAAAATCAACAAATACAAAATTTTTAAATATATTACATTTTAAAAGGTCAGAACTCACAATCTGTCTCTTCAGTTGGGTTTTCCTCTCACTGAAGCACTGTTCTGTTACGGAATTATTTAGCCAAAAACAATACCACTAATAAAGGGTAACATCTTCCTCAGGTTTCAGGGTCTGAGCCAAGAGATGATTTCTCTTTGTTTGATTTCAGGATCACCATCCATCTCAGCAGGGCCAAGGTGGGTTACATGGAATCTATCTAAGGGCCTTCTGCACAGGACTGGACTCAATTTTGCAGCCTTACCGACAAGCACTGCTTGATTTGGAACAAGAGGTGAAAAGGGGGATATGGGAACAACACCTCTGAGACAGCAGATTAGGGCACATTTTTGAATTTGAAATGCCATTTGATATGGCCAGGTAGTTAGGAGTGAGCTATTTTCTGTGTGGCTAGCGAGTACAGTTTACAGTGTCTTCTCTGTAATTGTCCAAGCCATGGTCAAAGTGGCGTGCAGATCATGGCAAAGGTTCTGAGTGAGTAGATAAGAGCCCTACCTTTGATTTTATCAACTGAAAATCAGAATTAATAATCTTCCATAATCATAAATTCTTGATAGCCTAAAATTAACACTAAGCTCACTCTCAGATTTCCTTCTAGTTTTCATAGATCAGATAGATTCAAGATATTTTGTATGGAGTCCTAATCACAGTGTTTTTTGTTGCAGTTCCTGGCTGACCCCCATCTCTCCATATCACATGTCAATTACTCCTTGGATCAGGTATGCTGCTCAAATAACAAAATGCCTTGGAATTTGCTGATATTGTTAGAATAATCTAACTTACAACATTTTTTTTTTTTTTGAGAACTTCTTTCCTTCTGGATTCAGAGCCCAGCATTTTATATTTTATATGCTTTCCTAGATCAGAACTGTTTGAAAAGCTCCAAATTTAGTTAAAACTTAATGTCTGATGTTACTGCTCTAAATTGACCTCAATATTAATGATTATGCTAGCCTCAGAAATAAAAACTGCTTCTATCTGCCATTCTCTTTCTCTCTGCCACCAACCCCATATTAAATTGCCTTAAGATATTGGATCTTGGCTGGTCTGTGGTATTGCTATCTTTATGTGAAGTGGGACTATTTAGAAATAAAAGCATTTCCTAAAGTAATTTTTTTCCTTGTATTTGATAGACCCTCCTAATTATTCTATTCTTTGCAGTTCCAGCTCCTTTTCCCCTCTGTGATGGTTGTAGTAGAACAAATTAAAAGTCAAAAGGTGAGAACTATCCTTTTTCATTTTGCTCTGGTAAACACCAAGGAAATATTCTTATGAATTTTGCTTTACATTCTTTTTGAAGACTCTAGATTTTAGCAGTTTTTACTAATTTATTTATTCAATAATATCTGCTTGGGTATTATGCTAAGTGTCAGGAATGCAAAAATAAATTATGACCTTGCCCCTAAGCACCTGTTGGTCCAGAAGGTGAGGGAAATGTTAATAAACATACCCCAAAAAGCTGTCAGGTAAGAGAAAAATGCTATGGATATTTGGAGATGACAGCTTTTCGCACTAAGGATTGGAACTGTTGGATATGTATCTGAAGGATAAGCTAAAAGTTAACCCTTAGAAAAAAAGAAGGTAATAGTTTTATGTCAGGGCGCTGGCAGTTTTCTGAGAATTGGACCATTGGGTAAAACCTGGGTGTTTGTTAGTTAAATACACCTATTCTCATCACAGGTTTCCATCAAATGGATTGAAAAATGGGGCCCCAAAATTTACATTTCTTATAAGTTCCTAGATGCTGCTGCTGGAGGTGGGGTTGGAGGGCTAGATGGAGAGGGTTAGGGACACTGTAGAGTTCATACTTTGAGAATAACTATTGCAATATTGTGATTTATATTAAGAAATATATTTTTGTCTTCATATTTGTTTCTGGCACACAGCTCCTAAGACCCTTGGGATTTCCTAAGTGTTAAGAGTAATAAAGGTGTCTTGATATTCATAAGAAACCCCTATCAACCACACTTGAGTTGTTAATGAGGTGACTTTTGGATACCACTTAAGGATGGGGACTGGTTGCCAGGGGGACCAACCTTGTGATTGGAGGGTTGGAACTTTCAGTCCCACCCCCAAACTCTAGGGGTGGGGGAGGGCTGGAAATTGAGTTCAGTCACCAGTGTCCAGTGATTTAATCAACTGTGTCTATGTAATGAAGCCCCCCTAAAAACCAAAGTGACGGTGGGAACAGCTTCCAGGTTGGTGAACCAGAACGATTCCACATATCTTCATTGGGCTATTGATTTGTAAGATTTGATATCCTTGTTCAAAAAGCCCCAGACAACCTGTAATTGAGTGAATAACTGTGTTTGAGTTCTGTGAGCCATTCTAGCAAATTAATTGAATCCACAGAGGGGATCATGGGAACCTCTGATGTATAGCCAGTTAGAAGCACAGAAACAACGTGGGCTTGTTACTGGCGTCTGAAATAGAGGATGATGGTCTTATGGGATGGAGCCCTTAACCTGTGGAATCTGATGCTATCTCAGGGTACAGTCAGAATTAAGGCAAAATGTAGGACACCCCAGCTGGCGTCCGAGAATTGCTTGGTGGTGTGGGGAAACCCCATACACGTTCGAATTGTGGTCAGAATCGAAACTATACCTAGATCTTATGAGAAAGTTTATCCTAATTCTCTGCTGGATTTTGCCCTTTGGATTGAATATAGAATATGAGTTTGTGCTACATGAACTATTATGATGGAATCCAGTTTGAAAATGCTGTATTTTCTACAGATTCATGGTTGTCAAATCCTGGAAACAGTATACAAACACAGCCGTGGAGGTTTGCCTCCTGTTCGAAGTGCACTGGAAAAGTAAGTCATGGCTCAATTGGTGGTTAGGGGTGGAGGGGGGTGGTCAAGTGACTTTCCATGCACATGTTTTTTTTCCAGGTCATCTTAGGTTTTCCTCTGGGGAAGGATATAACCAAGATAGAAAAGATCCATGAGCAGAGGAGTCCATGTAATCCTTATGGTGGCTCAGAAATTGCACAAAAAGGGTTATAAAGTGTTGAGTATCAAAGCTAGGGTCTAGTTGCCTAGATGCCCTTGAGGCCATCTTTTTTAATTTTTGGATCTCATCATCTTGGGAAAATTTCCATTACATGTGTCAGATGTGTCTAAACTTGTGTCTTTTGAGTCACTGGTATTTTCACATTGAGGTCCTTAAAAATGTTTATACTTTATGATCCCTTAATGCCACTCTTAGGAATTTCATCCTAACAGAGTTATTCAAAAAGAAGAAAATAACCATATGCACAAACATTATTCACTGGAATGTTGTATAGTTTATTAAGAAATTAGAAAATTACCACCAGCAGAAGAAAGCTGAATAAAGATCTATTCACTTGATAGACTATAATGCCATTAACATTGTAAATACTATAACAACATGTAAAAATATTTTTGTAATAATAATTGAAAAAGAGAATGCAAAATTATGTTATGATTACAACTATATTAAATGTATACAGAGTTTCAGCAAAAGCTCCTCATTGGATCCTCCTGTTCCCCTGTTCCGTCTCATTTTTTTAAAAGAAGTTGTGACATGGATTTCAAAATTGGAATCAATGATTTCTGAGGCCCCTCACAACTCAACAATCTCCACTTTAATTACTGCACAAGTCCTCAGAAGAGCAGGACATTTTCCAGAATATGCTTTAGGGACTTAATTCTCTATTACTGTGCTTTTTTTTTTCCTAATAAAAATGAATTTTGATTACAGAAAATGAGGTTATGCAAAGAGAAGGAATAGGAATCACCTGTAATCACAGCCTCTTGAGATATCCAATTCAACTTTTGGTGTATATCATCTACAGTTTCTGTCTACATAAACATACTATATATGTATGTAGTGAATATAAAATCTTATGTCGATAATATGATATATACATGTTTGTTATATATTTGCAGGGACCAAATTTTACAGACCACATACTGTGATATACAAAATTTAACTGCCTTTCCATTTTTTGAAGAGCAATTCCATTCAATTAGCATACTACAAATAGCAGACTCCATCTCTTTTAGTTTCTTTTTCTTCCTAAGTTATTTTGAAAATTTTTTAATCTATAAAAATGTTGAAAGAACTATACAATAAATACCTGTATAGCCTTTAATTTTACCAGCTAACATTTTGCCACATTTGATTTATCTTTTTCTTTCTCCCTCTATGTAAACTGTGAAATATATATGTAGATATATGTATAAAAACACACACATGTGTGCATACCACAGTTTTTTGCTGAATGATTTGTAAGTGGTCACAGATATCAAAACACTTAACCCCTTAATATGTCAGCTTGTATCTCTTTAGAAGAAGGGCATTCTCTTATGTAACCTCAGTACTATATTATACCCAAGAAACTTAACATTAACTCAACAATATGATATCCAAATATATCTGAATTTCTTCAGTTTCCCTCCAGAAGTTCTTTATAGCTGTTCTTTTTTTGCAATCCACAATCCAGCCAGTGTTCACATGTTGCATTTGCTTGTCATGTCTGTTTAGTCACCTTTAATTTGGAATACTCCCCTTCATCGGCTTTTTTTTTTTATCTTTGATGACTATTTTAAGAGTTCTGACCAGTTGTATTGAAGAATGTTCCACAATCTGGATTTTTCTGATTATCTCCTCACGATTAGATTTGGGTTGAACATTTTTTGCTGTAATACTACATGAGTCATATTATTTCCTATTGCATCATTTTGTGAGGCACAGAAAGTAAGTTTGTCCCATTACTAGTGTTACAAAGTTTGCTCACTTGATTGAGGGACATTTTCCCCTTTGTAATTAATATGTTATCTGGGAGTGATCCTTTCAGATCACATGGATATCCCATTCTCCAGCAACCTTTCTGCATTTTGCTGGGTAACAACAGGCAGGTATATGTGCCTGTTACATATTGACTCTACCTTCCCTATGTGATTCCAACAAAAATAAAACAAATTTAATGCTATGTCAGCCAAAGAGGGACTCCTATAAGTCCATTTAGTTTTAACAGGAATATCAGTGTTAAAACTTACTTTACACAAAAGGAGGAAAGAAAATGCACTTCTCCTAAAAGACTATCAGAACATTAACTGAACATTTCAGACTTCAGTATGTAGGCACCAAGTTTGGGACTTTAATCAGTCCAGCCACAAACATTTAAATTAAAACACCACAATTATTTTTGTCTTAGTTGATCATTTCCTTTCTGACTCATCAACCTCTCAGGTCTCTGTTTATCCTGTAGCAGTTTAAAGCATACCCTCTGTGCCACTGTGGGGCTTAGTGTTCTTTAAGTGGGATTCTAAGGCTCTTGCTTTTTCTCCCAACTCAGAATCCTGGCCGTGTGTCATGGGGTCATGTATAAGCAGCTCTCAGCCTGGATGCTGCACGGACTCCTCTTGGATCAGCATGAAGAGTTCTTTATCAAACAGGGTCCGTCTTCTGGGAATGTCAGTGCCCAGCCAGAAGAGGATGAGGAGGATCTGGGTATTGGTGGACTGACAGGAAAACAACTGAGAGAACTCCAGGACTTGGTGAGGGCATAGCAAGAAGCCAACGTACTTCTGCCAGGAAGCAGAAAAAACTACAGCTGAATGTCCTTTTCGTGATCCTCCCTCCCCGCTCCAAGTTCATCATAGCTGGGCACCTTCCATAAACTCTTTACATATAAACACTTGTCTTTATCTTAGCTTAATACTTAACTTAAACTTAATATCTAACTTAATGTGAGACTACAAAACAAAATACATTTGTGAGATTCCTTTTGTTTCCCCTTTTCCTAATATATGCTTTAAAGAGGTTAATAATAACTCTTATTCCTTAAGGTAGTCTTGTAGCTACCTTGCAGTATTTAAATGGAATTTGGAGTTTTGATTAGACTCAGCAAAGTCCTCTATTGTCCTTATTCATTCATTCATCTATCCTGTTACAACATTTTATCAAATGCCTGTTATGTACCAGGCACTGTTCTAGGTGCCACAACTACATAGACAGATAGTATGTAGTAGTCCCTGTCCTTAAACAGTTTATAGTTTAGTGGAAGATGTCAGTACACAGCAACATTACAGTGTTCTAAGTGCTCTGGAAAGAGTAAGTACAGGTGTTCTCGGAACTTGGTCTTAGAGTAGCTAGAGAAAGCTTTTCAGTGGATTATATGGCCAAATTGCAAAAAGTTTGGGAGGAGAGGTCAAGAAATGTTCCAGGCATGTGCATAAATGTTTCCGGGGAGGATGTGTGTAAAGTACAGAGCTGGACATGGCTCATGTGGATAATCATTAGTAACTCAACTGAAATGGTCAAGTAAAGACTGAAGTATCATGTAATGGACAGTGGAGGGGGCTGGGGAAGTGGCAGTCAGTGAAACCATTGAGTTAAACAGGTAAGTTCACTAAAGCCCTTGTAAACAAGGAGAAGGAATTTGGACTTAAATCTGAAAAGAGCTGGAAACCAGTGAAGAATTTTAGGCAAGAGGTTAATACAATCAGGCATTATGATGGATCACTCTGGGTATGTGGGGAATAATTTATTTTAAAAAAGAATCAAGATTCACTGTAGGTAGGTCAGTTAGAAGAATGCTGAGGGCACTTAGGTGAAAAATAACAATGGCGTAAATCAAGAGTGTTACAGTAAATGTGGAGAAGAATAGAATCCTGAGAGAGATTTAGGAAGTGGGATAAGTAGGTCTTAGTGATTGATTGGATATGGGTCCAGAGGAATCAAGGATGATACCCAAGTGTCTGCGTTCAGCAGCTAGGCGAAGAGTGATGACAAGAAATGTGTATTGTTGGTATTGGAGGAAAGAAGATGGGTCTAATTTTGGACATGTTGAGTTTGAGGTACTTGTAGGAAATGTCCAGTGAGCTGAGGCTAGAGCCCATGAGAGCAATCTAGCTTAAAGGTAAAGATTTAGGAGTCAACAGCATCAGATGTATTTAATCTGGAGTCCATGTGGGACTTCAGGAGGTCTGAGAAATGTATGTTTGTATGTGTGTCTGGAAGCTTTTATAATTGTGGAGAATCCTGGGGTGTAAAAAGACAAAATATCTGTTACGGTGAAACATTCAGCCACAAAAGATGTTATTACGGATGAAGGAGGTGGAGAGCATGAAGGAGGTGGAGAGCGAAAGGAAAAGGGTTTGGAATAGTGCCTGGAGCCACCAGCTCCACCAGCTCTGAAGCCCCAAACAAAGAGGGCAAACAGAGATCAAAGTCAGCATCCTGAAGTCTGTTGGATAAGGGTCAAATTAAAAGCAAGTCAGGACATGGGGTTGCTGAGTGATTGGGTGGTGGGCATCTGGGGCTTTCTCAGCTAGATCAGTGGTTCTCAAACTTCAGTGTTCATCAGAATCACCTGGAGAGCTTGTTAAAACAGATTGCTGGACCTCATCGCCCAGTTTTTCTGTAGCTGTGGGAAGGGGCTTGAAAATTTGCATTTCTAACAAGTTCCCACGTGAGGCTGCTGCTGCTGGTCCAGGAGCCACACGTGGAGAACCACTAGGCTAGATGACTTAGGGCTGGTGGAAGGGCTGGGCAGAGCAGATGTGTACGCGAGGCCATGAAATCATGGACATACAGACTTGAAGAAAGTCCAGACCAATTACTCCACAGTACACTTGAGGACACGGAGATCTACTACACAAGTCTCTATCGTAGTAAAGCCGGAGTGTGGACAAAACCCTGGGGTTAAAAACACTGTTATTTTCACCATGCCTTCCTGCTGCCTGAAAATAGAATACATCTCTCTAACACTAGTAACTTAAGAATTATGCAACTTCAGATTTAAAGTTCCTGCTTCTAGAAAATATAAATCGTGGGTTAGGATGTTTTCTTGTTTTCCCTTTCTTCGTACATCATCTCTGATTTGGATTGTTTCCTTGACCAGCGCCTGATAGAGGAAGAGAACATGCTGGCACCATCTCTAAAGCAGTTCTCCCTGCGAGTGGAGATTCTGCCATCCTACATTCCAGTGAGGGTTGCTGAAAAAATCCTGTTCGTTGGAGAATCTGTTCAGATGTTTGAGAATCAAAATGTCAACCTGACGAGAAAAGGTAGGAATCTCCTTGCAAAACGTACCGTCATCCTCAAAGGCCCTTCTTCTTCTCCTTTCTTTTAAAGACGATTTATTTTTTAGAGAGAGGGGAAGGGAGGAAGAGAGAGAGGAGAGAAAACCTATCAGTTGCCTCTCGCACGACCCCTACCGGAACCTGGCCTGCAACCCAGGCATGTGCCCTGACCAGGAATCAGACTGGCAACCTTTTGGTTTGGGACAATGCCCAACCCACTGAGCAACACCAGACAGGGCCTCAAAGGCCCTTCTTGACATTCTACGACTCCAAAGTATGCCTGGTCAGTGGCTAGCAATGTTTACGTACTGACAGTTCCGCACAGCCATGACATGTTTGCCCGAAGCAGGTGAAGGAGCAGCACCACCATGGCTGGGAATCCTTGCCTGCCCTGGTTGTTCTCTGTCTTCCTGTGACAGTGCCTTCCTATTTTGCAGGATCCATTTTGAAAAACCAGGAGGACACTTTTGCTGCAGAGCTGCATCGTCTCAAGCAGCAGCCACTCTTCAGCCTGGTGGATTTTGAGCAGGTGGTGGATCGTATTCGTAGCACTGTGGCTGAGGTTTGTCTTTCATAGTATATTTTCTTAGGAAGAAAATGGACTCATTTCCTCAGAAACTTGACTTTTGTTTCTTCTTAATGTGGGAAGAACTTAGCTTGGAAGGAAATGTTTGAGTGAGAATGAAAGCATGCTCTCTGTTCTTAGAGCAGAGGCAGAACTGCCTTAGCCTTTTTACACCTGACAGGAGTTTGCTAGTTAGTTCAGCCATCAGTTGGGTAAAGGGAGGTCTTGGTTTTATTTCAGACAGTCGGCATTTTGAGGCTGTCGATGCATAGTAGCTGGCAATAACTCCAAGGAATCAATGGGTTCTGACTCAATTTAGTGCCTTACTTATATTTTAGAATGGCTTTATTACTTATTCTGTCATTTGTGGATATGATACTCCTGAGGAAGGCAGAACAAGTACAATTTTTCCATTCCTATAAAAGAAAAAAAAACTCAGAAAGCTAACTTGTCTGGTGTTGCACATAAGTAACAAAAATGAGGTCAGAAACCGGTCTTTTGACTTCTACCTAGTCCATTGTTCTTATATGAATAGTGATCAGTAATTTTTTAAATGGGCACATGTTCTGTGGCTTATGATAAAATTTGGCTCACAGGTATGTGATAACGTGAAATGAGATCTTTAGTTAGTCAACTATGCTGTTAACTGTGTTAGTAGTTTTCGACTCTGGCTGTAAAGTCACCTGTGGAAATCTTATAATGTACTTGCACCAAGTCCTTCCCTCCGGAGCTTCTGGCTTGTAAGTCAGGAGGGAGTAGGTACTTGTATGTATTGCTTTGACTCTGTCCCACAAGTTTTTGGCCTATGTAGTGATTTCATTATCATTCTGTTCTAAGAAATTTTAAATTTTCTTTATGATTTTCTTTTTAACCCAAAGGATTTATTAAGTTTTAGTCTTATTACATACACTATAGTTGGAAAATATAGTTTGTATATTAGTCCTTTGGGATTTATTGAGGCTTTTTAATGGACTATTAGCAGGTCTGTTTTTTGTTTTTAATTGCTTTCTGTGTGCCCAGAGAATGTATATTCTGTGCTGAGTCTAGAGTTCTATGCATGTTGTAATTCCTCATTTTCAGGTTATATGTTACACATGTGCATATTTATTAGGAATATATATTGTTTTTATGTGTATATGATGTGCTCTTTATCACATATGTTTGTATATGTATATAGTATATTTTGACCAGTTCTGTTTTATTAGTTATTAAGATCACTATCCCTATCTCTTTCAGGCCATGGTTATCTGATATGTCTTCTTCCATCCTTTATTTTCAACTTTTCCATGTGCTAGTTTTAATAATCTATATTATCAGTTCTCTTAGACTTTCTATGCAGATACCATCTGTTAATAAAGTTTTATTTCTTTGCAGTAATACATATTTTTTTCTTATCTTACTGCATTGACAAAGTCTTTAGTATAATTTTGAGTGACTTTAAAAAATCATGAATGGATGTTGACTTTTTATCAAACATTTTTTTTGCTTCTATTGAAGTGATCATGTTTTTTTTCTTTTTTGATCTTTATTAAATTACACTTATATTTAAATTTTTAATTTTTTTAGATTAAATTCCCATAACACCATTTGAGCCATTTAAAAGTAGTATACAGTGATTTTTAGTGTATTCACAATGTTGTATAATCATCACCACTATTTAATTTTAGAACATTTCCATCTCATATATATATTGTTTACTTTAAACCACCCTGTCATTCCTGGGTTTAACCCAACTTAATCACCATTTATATCCTTTTTTCAATACATTGCTGGATTTGTAAAAAACCATTTTTTACAGTTTTCACTGTAATGAAATTTTGTCTCTCTTTGGTTGGGTCTTTTCACAGCATCTCTGGAAGCTGATGGTGGAAGAGTCCGATTTACTGGGTCAGCTGAAGGTAATCAAAGTGACACTGGTGGGCAGTGACTTCATTCTTTAGCCTGTCCTAGAACAGGGTGCCTGTACCTGGATTTCCTGAGTACCTGGTATGTCCTCAGCCAAATGTGCCGACTCCACCTGATCCTACAGATTTACTACAGTATGAAACTTTATGTGTTAACTTTCTTCTGGCATAATAAAACTGTGTTTTCACTGAATAAATGATAAAAAAAGACACACCAGGCATCCTGCTGTGAGGGATTGCTAAGCTTGCCCCTTTTGTAGGTTAGCTCAAACTGATGAGATTTGGAAATTATATGTATAATTCCAGTAAGATAGTGCGGAACTCATGGCCCTGCTGGATTACCAAGTTGTGATTGAAATTCTTTCTGCAGATCATTAAAGACTTCTATCTTCTGGGACGTGGAGAACTGTTTCAGGCCTTCATTGACACAGCTCAACACATGTTAAAAACACCACCCACTGCAGTAACGGAACATGGTAATTGCCTGTAGGCCTGAGAATTACCAGCTTACTGAAGGTGTAGGTGTTTCTTGGCTGCTTCTGAACCACTCAGGCCTGCTCCACATCAGAGCAGGCTGGTGAGTTACAGAGCAGTGTTTCCAAAGATGGAAAGCCTTTCAGGTCAGCTTCACACTGAGGTCACTGGGAGAAGTCTCTTGGCTGTGACCTTTACTGGAAGAGTTGGTACAGGCCTTCAAACCAGGTATTTTATCTCATCAAATTATAGCCACAGAGTCTTTATGGGACATACTGGAACTTATTGCCACTTACCGTATTAAAATTCTTCAGGTCGTGATGATGGGTGCCTAATCTGCACTAACCTGGGTAGAAAAGGGAATATATTTGCTATTGTATTTCTAACTCCAAGGAAATGGGGAATAGCTGGGCCTCAGAACAGCTGAAGCTAGGGGTTTGAATTCTGTAAGGATTCTGTCTTACCATATCTTTTCTGTGCCTTTTGTATACTCTTTGATGGCCTTTCATTCCCATCTGGAAATATGGCCACTTGCTCCTAGGAATATGCCTCACAGTGTCTACTGGAGGAGCCATACCTGGTCTCACTGGTAGCAAATTCAAAGATTTCAAGGAAAAGGTTTTGATTAGTCTAGTCCAGATCATATACCTATCCCTGGATCAAAGCGGTCAGACAGTAAGGTGTGCCTGCTTCAGTAGAGTGTTTACCTTTGGCCAATGGGAATGACCACCATTCCCCTTGAGACTACATGATGGGAGTTGGGTGAGGATGAGAGTAAAAGAAAGAAAGAAAGAAAATGGGGGGAGGGGAGTGAAGACAGCATTACTATTTTTCTGGCTCTATAAAACAATAGATATAATACTTACCTAGCAGGGGAGATACCATGAACATGAAAACAATAGATGTCCACTATACTTACATAGGACGTTTTTGGTTGCAAATATCAGAAAACCCATTTCAAACTCACTTAAACAAAGGGGAAAAGTAATTTATTGATTCTTATAACTGAAAAGGTCAGAGTTTGATCCAGTGGCTCCCATGATACCTTCAGGACTTAGTGTCATTCCATCTTTACCACTGCCTTTCTTCTCAGGCCTGTTCCATACGGTGGCAAGATGGCCTCCAACAAAGCTCACATGCTATTTGCTAAGCCCCTGTTTATCCCTCTCTCACATACACAAAAAATGCTGTACTCTTTTAGTCTCAATAGAGCCTCTTAATTGGCCTGGCTTGGGTCACGTTCATAGCCCTAAACAAAATTCAGGGTAGAGTATTACATTCCATTTGATCATGCTGAGTCACCTGTCGACCTATAGGACCAGGTATTGTCGACTACATGGATTGTACTAGGCGGGGGTGATTCTCCAGGGAAAATTGAGGAGCACATGCTAGTCAGACCAAAGCAACCAACATCTACTGCGTCCTATTGTGTTAGGCAGGCTGGGGAGAGGTGGAAGGCAGGGTTTGTTATGTAGCTAAGCATTCTTGTCAACCTGTGTGTTCCTTCTTGCAGATGTGAATGTGGCCTTCCAACAGTCAGCACACAAGGTGTTGCTAGATGATGACAACCTTCTCCCTCTGTTGCACTTGACAATTGAGTACCATGGAAAGGAGCATAAAGGTTCGCCTTCTTTCTGCTCCTATTGGTCATCATCTATTCTATTTCTGCTTCCCTCCACCTCCACAGAAACCATATCATTTTGGACCTTAGAAACCAGCTAGCCCAAATTTTATGGGGAAGAAAAGGGAAGGAAGTCCAGAGAGGCTGCATGAGGTGCCCAGGCTGTGGTTTTTGTTTTTGTCATGCCACTGGAATTGTCTGTTTATGTCAAGCCACTAGACTTTAAGGCTGAAAAAAGTCTCTAAAAGACCTCCTAAGAGAACTTCACACAGACATTTCCTTGCCTCTCTAAATCTCCTTTCGGTCCCCTTTATGCTTTGGACACTGCAGGCTGAGTGAGTGTTCATTTCATGAATGCTGTTCACCTGTTGAAGCTCTGGTTCTAGTTTAGCAAAGTCTAATCTAGATACCCTTCCTTCTCTTCTTGACAGATGCTACTCAGGCCAGAGAATGTCCTTCTCGGGAAACTTCTCCTCGGGAAGCCCCTGCTTCGGGCTGGGCAGCCCTAGGTCTTTCCTACAAAGTGCAATGGCCACTGCACATTCTCTTCACCCCTGCTGTCCTGGAAAAGTGAGTACTTCTGAGTTTCTCACAGGTAAATATGACCCTCCTTACTTCCCAGTGAAGAAAACAGGAACAGAATTGGTGGGAGAACAACAGCCACCAGAATAGCTTGTCAAGTCTGTAAATCAGAGGTTTCAAACTTGAATGCCTTCAGGAGCTGGAGAGAAAACATTAATTAACAAGTGAAGCCACAGACATGAGACAGTACGGAGTGGCGGACACTGGAATAAATGAGGGGTTCAAACCCTTAAAAGCAGGAGAGGTGTTTTTTGTTTTGTTTTAATGGCAAAATAACAAGCAGTTTACAGGCTGTCAGTTTGGTAACCCTGGGACACACAGTCTCTAGTGCACTGAACATAGCCTTTCATAGTTCTATCAGACTGACAAGGTTCCTCCCTAACTTTTCTAATTTTTAAAATATATTTGGGAACACTTTCCAAGCTCAAATGTTTGTTGTGGACTTTAGCTGCTGGGGAGAAGATCACCTCCTTATCCCCAGGGAGAGGCAGTGGGGGCAGCAGCCAAGCTGGGTGGAGGGTGAAGTAAAGGGGCATTACACCAGTGTGCTAAGACTCTTGGGTCAGCCTTGGTCTTCACCCTGGGAGCCTGCCAAGTGCTATTGCTCAGCCCCGTCGAGACCTAATGGCCCTAAACCAGAGGGAAACTAGAGCTCTAGAGAAAGGAACCAGGAGAAGTATACTTGGCTGCTAGTAGCCTCTGAAATCCATCCCCAAGCCACTTCAGGAATGTCCCAAGTCCTTGTACAGGTTCTGGCACTGGCCCCTGGCATGGCCCCCGGATGGCAGCTGTCATGCTCAGGCTAGAGAAATTGAGAAGAAACAAATGAGCCAAAGGGCCTCTCTTAATCCTCCCTCTTCCTGTTCACAACCCCCTTCACTTTTGGGGGGTACAGAAGCTTAGGGTATGAGAGACTACGCATAAACTGGAAAAGACAAGGCTTGTTTCAGGGAGAAGATTCTGTGGCAGATTCAGAGCCCACAGCCCTAACAGTCCACTCATCTCTTCACTTGATAGGCTGCTCTTAAAGAAATCAAACTCAGAAGTATTTTTGAAACTTTATTGTGAAAATTTCCAAATATAAACAAAAGTATAGACTATAATGAACTTGCATGTGTGTACTATCCAGCTTCAGTAACCATCAACATTACAGTACTGGCTTGCTTTACTTACTTACTTACTTACTTACTTATTTACTTACTTATTTACTTACTTACTTACTTACTTATTTACTTACTTATTTACTTACTTACTTACTTACTTATTTACTTACTTACTTACTTACTTATTTACTTACTTACTTACTTACTTAATTTATTTATTTGCTAGAGCCTATAAAGCAATCCCAGACATGTCATTTCACTCCATCACTATGCCATTCAAAAAGGCTTGTTTTTTTTAACATAACTACAATGCCATTACTGTCCCCAATAAAATTCATAATTCCTTATTATCCGATATCCAGTCCATATTGAAATTTCGCCAGTTTCTGAAAGTATTTTTTTTTTGCCCTGGCTGTGTAGCTCAGTTAGAATGTCATCCTAATATACCAAGGTTGCAGGATCAATACTCAGTCAGGGCACATACAAGAATCAACCAATGAATGCATAAATAAATAGAGCAACAAATCGCTGTTTATTTCTCTCAAATCAATATAAATAAATTAGATAGATAGTTGGGTTTATTCAAATCAGAATCCAAACAAGGCATACTATTTTCAGTATGTTTTTCAATTAGTAATAAATAATTTTTAGTTCTGACCTGTGAGGCTCAGTGGTTGGGCATCGTCCCACAAAGTGAAAGGTGGCTGGTTCAGTTCCCTGTCAAAGCACATGCCTGAGTTGCAGGCAAGTCCCCAGTTGGGGTGCATGCAAGGGGCAACCAATTGCTGTTTTCTCTCACACATCGATGTTTCTCTCCCTCTTTTTCTCCCTCCTCTCCCTTCTCTCTAAAAATAAATAAAATCTTTTTTAAAAATAGGCAATTTTTAAAAAGCACACTGTTCTACCAGGAATCAGCTGCGCTTCCCACATGTCTTTTCAGTATAGGGCTCAGCATTAGGCAACTGGCCCCTGAGCTTCCTGTGAGGGAATCTCAGTGAAAGGAGCCCTTGATTTTATTTTCTCTTCGGGCTTCATGGACACAAAATTAGGTGAACAGAAATCCTTGGTTCCTAACATAATTCTTCTCATGGGTCCTTGCAAGATTCTCCTTTCCTTCTAAACGCGCACACACACACACACACCCTAACACCACTTCCCAGCACAAAAACTACACCACTGACAATGTCCATCTACTATGTGATCCTTCCCAGTCCTGCCCCCTTGCCTCCCACATCCCAAAGGGACCACTATCCTAAGTTCCATGTTTACACACACACACACACACACACACACACACACAGATATTTAAAGATTTTATTTATTTTTCAAGAGAGAGGAAGGGAAGGAGAAAGGAAGAGAAACACCAATGTGTGGTTGCCTCTTGCGTGCCCCGCCACTGATGACCTGGGCCACAACCCAGGCATGTGCCTTGACTGAGAATCAAACCAGTGACCCTTTGCTTCCCAGTTCAGCACTCAATCTACTGAGCCACACCAACCAGGGCTATAGATATACATTCTTATAATATCTCTATATATATTCCCCCAAAGTATACTTGTTTCTGTTTAGTTGTGTTAAGCACTATAAGGGTATTAGACTATATGTAATCTTTTGAGATTTATCTTTTTTATGCAAAATGATATTACTGGGAGTTGTTTTGTTGAGTTATACAGCTGAAGTTCAAATAGATGGCTATGTAATAGTCCATCATATAAATAAACCAGTTTTATTTGTCTACATCTCTAGCCATTCTTACTAACTTCCTGGCTAGTAGCACAAAGTCATAGGGTCTGTCAAGTGGACAGGAGCAGGGAGTGAAATTTTTATCTTGCATGCCTGTTTCTGTCCCAGGTACAATGTTGTTTTCAAGTACTTACTGAGTGTGCGCCGGGTGCAAGCTGAACTGCAGCACTGCTGGGCCCTCCAGATGCAGCGCAAACACCTCAAGTCCAACCAGACGGACGCAGTCAAGTGGCGCCTAAGAAACCACATGGCATTCTTGGTGGATAATCTTCAGTACTACCTCCAGGTCTGTGCTGACAGATGAGTAGAAGGAAGGGGTATGAAAAGTCCAGGACACAGGCAACAGTCATTGAAGAGGGGCTGCATACTGCATTTGGTGAAACACTGGGGGTTTGAGAAGATTCATGGATTATATCACTAGGCATGTTTCTTGGGGGCATTTTAGAGGAAAGTGAAAATAAATAAAGGAGAATGAGGAGTTAGGGTCCTTATCAGCAGTACAGTATTTAATCGTTGACCCATTTTTTTAAAAATTTTTATTGACTGATTTTAGAGAGAGAGAGTATCACTGTTTTTCCACTTGTACACTCATTGGTGGTTTCTTGTATGTGCCCTGACCAGAGATCAAACCTGCAACCTTGGCCTATTGGGATGATGCTCTAACCAACTAAGCTACCAGCTAGGGCTTTGACACTCATTTTTATAGTTTGCTGTAGCTTCTGGAATCCTATAGGACTTAACCAAGTCAGTCAGTGGAGGGGATGTGGCATGAAGGGATTGGGTCAGGGCATGTGGTGGGATGGGCTATCTGCCAGGACACTGGAGGCTGTTAAGAATTAGGCAAATAACTTTCTACAAGGCTAGGTCTTTAAGGGTGTCTTTGGTCAGCCTTAAAGTGGCTTGGATAGGAGGCAAAGAATTTATACAATATGTCATCCTGTCAAGCATCTTAATGTCCTTGAGTCCTCAGAATATGCAAGGTGCTAAAATTATTTGTATAATTATCTAACAGGTAGATGTGCTGGAGTCTCAGTTCTCACAGCTGCTTCATCAAATCAACTCTACTCGAGACTTTGAAAGCATACGATTGGCTCACGACCACTTCCTGAGCAATTTGCTGGCTCAGTCCTTTATCTTGTTGAAACCTGTAAGTAGGACTCCTTGGTCTCCTCAGACTGCTTCTAACCTGTCTGTTCCCTTAGAGCTGCCCGATAGGGAACTGTTATTAAGTAATTGTTCATTCTGTTTTGAGACATTTTTAACAACTTATGAAGTAAAACAAAAGGGAATGCTAAATGGGAATGTAAGTGTTTTTGAATTTCTGAAATGTATCATAGGATGTGGTGAGCAGCTAGCTATAGATGAAAGAATTATGTGCTTTTAACCCTCAGAAGGAAGGATTTCAAGAAATTTTAAAAACCTTTCTCACACCAAAGACCGAACAACGAAAAGCATGTGGAACTTACTTTCCTAGCAATCTTTTGGATAAGGATCAACCAGTTGTTTCAAAGTTGGTCTTTCCATTTTCAACTGGAATAGTGTCTCCTCTCAACATGTGTGTGTGTGTATTACACGTATGTATGTATGTGTATCTCCTTCAGGGAAGTTATTCTCAACTCTGGATCCACATGGAAATCATCTGGGAGCTTTAAAAAATCTAGGACCCAGAGCACTTAAATGAAAGTCCCTGGAGTGGGACCCAGGTACCAGTATTTTTTCAAGCTCACAAGCTGATTCCAATTCCAGGATAAAAAACAAGACAATTAACATGACCCCTTGTGGTTCCTATTGTACCAGTACTTCATCTCTGATGTATGCTAATCGTCATTCCTCAGCTTTGCACAGCACAAGTGCTACAAACTTCTCTTTTGTCCTGGTATTTGGGCTGTTATGTTTGCCGCATTAAGGGAGAGTGAGTTACATAAATGCCACTCCAAAGGGTTCAGTGAATTGAAAACAACCAAGAACCACTGTGACAGGGAGACTGTCTCGCATCCTCAGGGAAAAGCAGAATCTCAGAGCAGGTGGTCATCACTAAATATTTATTAGAGTGCTTACCGTATGCAAGGCACTGGGGATACAAAGAGGTATAAGTCATGGCTCTGCCCTTAAGGAGCTCACAATCTAGTTGGAGAAACAGGACATACATACATATACAGATCAGTAACAACACTGGTGGGCTGAACAAATGCTAGATGAATAGTATAGGTAATATAGAGGAGAAAGAATTAGGTCACTAAAGGCTATGGTGGCACGAGGGAAGGGGACCCGGTATTAGGAGGAGGGTATCCCCGGCACAAGGAACGACATTGAAAGCAAAGCTCAAGGCAGGAGCACACACAGTGGGTCCAAGAAATGGTGATTAGCTTAATACGGCTAGAGTGGGGATTTTGTGTAAGGGTGACTAAGTGTACAACAGCATCTTTGCCAGGAAGGGGCGGGCTTGTTTTACACATGTTCATTTGGAGGGGTTGGCAAGACTTGCATGTGGTATTATCTCCCCCGAGGTCAGATGTGGGAGCATGAGAATAAGTTAGCTCTTATTTTCCCAAATCTTTAATTTCACAGATCTTTTTCCTAATACCAGCTCTTATTTCCTGGGTAGGTGTTTCACTGCCTGAATGAAATCCTGGATCTCTGTCATAGCTTTTGCTCATTGGTCAGTCAGAACCTGGGCCCGCTGGATGAGCGTGGGGCTGCCCAGCTGAGCATCTTGGTGAAGGTGAGTTGGCCTGCCAGTGGGAGTGCGCAGCCCTGTCCAACGGGCAGAGGTGGCTTTGCCAGTGGGGCACTGTATCTTTCCCTTAGAGGCAATGAAGCATTTCTCCAGTATTTACATACAGAAATAACAAGATACAAATTTAAAATATTGGTATCAGTTGATTTTGAAGCAGATAATTATGTGCTGCCTGTGTTCAAATACAGTTCAGCCCTGAATAGTTTATTCAACCCACCAAATATGCATTGGCCTTGCTCTCACTTTCTCATATCCAGCCTTCTTACTGCCTTAAACTAACCCCTGTCTCACTGAGATTACAATTATCTCCTGTAACAAAAACGCACAGACTCTCTCCAGACCCAGTGCACGACAATACATTAATTTGAAACCAGCTGCTAAATTCCTACTGAGAATGAGAGTACTCCGCGTAGGATGTCTTGCATTCTGTGGACTCAGTACTAAGAAGTCACTTTAGGAGCCAGTAGAAATGGGAAAGCGGGAAGACCAGGTGGTGCTATAGAATTTTGAGCAAGGCTTTTCCAAGGAACACCCCCTTCCACGTCTCCACGTGGATACTTGGTGAGTCGAGAGGAATGACCACTTGAGTCCTTCTCTCTGCAGGGCTTTAGCCGCCAGTCTTCGCTCCTATTCAAGATTCTCTCCAGTGTTCGGAATCATCAAATCAACTCAGATTTGGCTCAGCTACTGTTACGACTAGATTATAACAAATATTACACCCAGGCTGGTGGAACGCTGGGAAGGTAGGAACAGCCCTTGGGGAACTCATTGGACTGTGTGTGTGGTTTTATAAAAAGAGTTGTAGAATTCCGAAGCTAGAAGCAGATTTCAGCCATCGTCTAGTCCATGTACCCCTATTTTATAAACAAGGAAACTAAGGCTCAGAGAGATAAAGGGCCATGTCTGATCATCTTTAATAATTTTAATGGATTATTTTCCAGTAAAAGTCATCATCATAGTAAAATACGAAACTCCTGAGGCTGAGATGGGTTGTAAGTTCTCCCCTAGGTTGTTTTTGCTGTACGGGGGGGCAGCGTGGCTTCAGTTCCCAGTTCAGACATTAACTAGCTCTGGAGCCTTAGGCACCCTGCCTGGTAGGTGCACAGCTCCCGTGTCTGTGAATGGAGGGGATGGCCCCTTCTAACTCTGACCTTTTTAAATCTAATACTGAGATTCAGTAGTTGGCTTCTCTCAGAAGTCTGTCCCATTTTAAAAAGCACGTCACTGTTCTCCTTTCTGTCTCTGAAATGTCCTCAAGCAGATTTTTCCTAAACAGTTTTAGCAGAAGAGTCAAAGAAACATTGAGTTTTAAAATGACATTATCTAGATCACAGGTTTCCCTGACTCATATTTTCTATGAAGATAACCTTAGTAAAGCGTGTTTGATGAGGCTCTTTTTTCCTTTTTTTCTAGCTTTGGGATGTGAAAGTTTCTGGTTCACAAACTGAGTAACAAGTCCATCCCACTGCACTGCCATCTTTAAAAGAAGACTCAAAACCAACATCCCATTCTCTAGCCACTCACCAAATGTCTGCAAACTACAGGGGCAGCTCTGCTTTTGTCCTGGAAGTGATTACTGAACATTCGTGGACACAAACCCTTCCCCTCGTTCCCACACGGAAGGGTCTGCCCCACCTGAGGGGAGATTGGAACTTGCCCACAAAGGACACGTGGCATCACTTCTGCCTGTGCTGTCCATGCAAGACCCATCACACTGAGAACATCTGTAAGATAAGTTCACGTATTGAGCACCTACTATGTGCCTAGTTACTGTTCAAGCTGCAAGAGACAGAGCAGTAAGTACTATATAGCAGAAAGTTAAATATTTTGTAGCTTGTGTGAATAAGAAATTGTGTTTATAAATAGGTCAATTGCTGGATGTTACCACTGAGCAAGAAGTGCACCAGGTAAGATAGGCTTCCCCTCACCCCACAGACCCTCTTTCCTCCTTTTGAAAATTGAAATTGAAAATGTTCCATTCTTAAGGATCTTCAAAACTGTGAATCTGAAGAATTTTACCAATAACTTCCAATTATTTCAGACTGGTAAAAGGGCAATTCTAGCTATTGACAATGTGTTTAAAAAGATTTTTTTAATGAAGAAAAAAGCTCCTTTAAAAAAACTGAGGTCAAATTGTGGGATTTAAAATACTGAAGATTGCAGGTCTCATTTTCCCATTTTAGGAGAACCACAGGTTCTAGCCCAGCCATTACTGGGGATCACTAATGCTCATATCAGTGTAAATGAAAATAAATACTCACTGAATGATTTCCTTTAAACCAAAAAAGAATGTAGCATTGTGGCTTCAGTCTGGTCTTCATCGCTTCATCTTCCACCACATACTCTATATCCTTGTTCTCTGCAATTAGCAGCTAGAGCTGACCCCTCCCACTGCTGCCCCTGAAGCAGGGGTTGGCAAACCATCGCCTACCACCTGTGTTTACAAAGGCTCACTGGAACATAGCCACTCTCGTTCATTTACCTGTTGTCTGTGGCTGCTTTCGTGCCATCATGGTAAAAATGAGTAGTTGTGACACAGTAAGTGGCCTACAAAGCCTAAAATACTATTTGGCAGAAAAATATTTCTGATCCCTGTTTTAGAGAACGAGAGGACAGCAGCAGGGCTGACAGTAGGCGTAGGGAAGGAACAACTACCCACATCTGTGACAGTAGTAATAAAATTTTGCTTCTGTGTCTAGAGCTTCTAGCATTTCCAAGTGTTATCACTGTTGCTCATGTTTATCCTCGCAGAACATCACCCCATCAGGTTTACAGTCAGTGCCCATTCACAGCAATTGGTCCTTCTGTCTTTCAGCTCTGAGAGCACAGTACCCACAGGCTATGCAGGGAGATTTATTTTTTAATTGCCAGGAAACAGAGCTGTGCTGAATTTCACTCAGCTTTTGGCACAACTATTAATCTGAGCCCACTGTAAAATCAGGTTTTTAGAAGTATTTTAGAGATCCCAGAATAACCTTTTGACAATGACGCCACAGAAAACTTTAAAAGTCACTCCTTGTTATTTTCCTAAGCTAGCTGTCCTCCTAGAGTGAACAAGGCTGTTGAAAACCACAGAGAAGGTACTATGTTTGTCTTACTACTTGTGCTAAGATTAAGCTCAAAGAAGTAGATGAAGAAATCCCAGTTACTACAACCAAAGAGATTCAACATTTATTTTATCATAAAAGTCCAGCAAATAAAACTATATACAAGATCCATGCAAAGAATCCAATTACACACAAGACACATTTAAAACCTTGTTAAAACACGGTCTCCACAACAACAGGGAATAAAACCAGTAAGACCAAGTATCCTTAATGAGAAATATAATCATGTTTATATTTTGGATGCTGCTTGAATCCAATTCTCTCCCCAACAATGAGGCACTGGATCACCCACTCTTGTGATACCACAGGCAGCTGCAATGCTTCAGCGCACTTCAGCACCGAGGCTGGGCATGAGGGGTCCGTCACCACCACGTCAAATATCCCTAAAGCAATATCTGCAGGAAGCAGGGGAAGGTGAACGAGGAAAGGAGACTCAATTTGGCCCTCCATTAAAAAGCCACATGTGCCAATATATCCCACTCTGCCCAAACTAAAACCATTTATGTCAAACACAGCAGCTACCGATCACAACCAAATGGAAAAGTTATCATCACTAAATGCTGACCTTATGAAATGTTTAGCAAATACACCACTGGACACCAACGGAAGCAGAGACAGCCCACTGCTTCACTCATGGTGGCTCACTTCTTGAAGGCGGTACTTTTCTTCTCTTAGGTTAACCTTACCTGTGTTTCTATCATCAGGACTGAAACTTAAACCACAAGGCCTAAAAGATATGGGTCTAAGGACATCCTTACAGCAATATCAACACACACACTCTCCAGGTACCTTTGTTGTGGGCACTTGAATGGTGCTGTTTCACAGAGGCTGCCCCCCCGGTCATGAGGATCTCAGACCAGAGCTCCAGGAAGTTCTGCTGTTGGTCTGATACCAAGAGTACCTTCAGATTTTGGAAAGGGTTTTCACGGGGTTGCCTACGAAGGAGTCAGAGACACAGCAGCTCGGAATTAGAAGGGACCTTAGCATGACATATACTATCCAATAATAGCTCTTCTACAAAGGGGCTGAGGTACATATGGATGCTTTAAAAACCCTTGCATGTGGGCACCACCCCCATTTCCTCTTTCTGTGAATGTGTATTCTCTGGGATCATGGCCTTCCAATCACCCCTTGTGATTTCCATGTTTGTCCTGGGGCTGAAAATAAGCCAAATTGTGCTCCTGAGTCTACATTTTTAAAATGTCCTGCTTAAAACTTAGTCCCCTAACTTTACAGGTTGAGAATATTAGACTTACATGAAAATGCTCATACATCTTCAAAAGGTCCCTAACCAATATACCCTAGCGAAATAAACTAGTGAACTGCTCTAATAAGCTCAAACCTATTCAAATTCTGTAATTTATCATGTGATCATTCCGTTTCTAGAAATAGTTACTCTCTAGATTCTTCCCCTACAAAGGCTTGCTGTCTTTCTTTCTATCATCTAGATGGGCTCTTAAATGCTCACCAATCCAGAATTCTTTGCTCCTCAAGGCTGTAACCGGCTGGCAGCAGATAATTGCGGTAATTCTGTAGCTGGTTGGCATGGCAACTGTCATGGACCCACACATGAGACACACAAGGAATCCCACTGGCAAGGCACAGGAAGTACTTCCGGGTTCGACAATGCTGATCCGCAATTAGGAGACATTGGTAAGCTGTGTTACACTGGAAGAAAAGGAGCAGAACTGATGGGTCTGGTGACATCTATGGAAAGTCCCTGAACAGCCCACGTCATCGACAACAGTTTTGAACACTTCTAAATACAGTTGACCCTTGAACGACATGGGTTTGAACAACACGGCCTACTTTACAGATTTTTTTAATCCACCCACACAGTTTAAACCCATGTTCAAAGGTCAGCTCCACTGCTAGGAATCCAGTATGGGGAGGGCCGACTGGTTATACGTAAGAGTTTCAACGGTGTGAGAGGCAGCCCCCAGTAACCGCCATGTTTTTCAAGGGTCAACTGTACTATCCAAAATGTGATCGAGCCTGTGCTTCTGCCCAAGGTCTCTCTTTCTCACTGAAACGCCTAATGGTTTCCCTACATTTCTCCTTGCCTCACCGGCAGCTCTCTGGGGGCCTAAATGTTCAAGGGACAATCAAGTTTCATGTATCCAGCATTTCAGGTGAAGAATTAGAAATACTGTAACAAGGATTTCTGTTAAACACAAATTTTAATCTGCTTTGTCTCTCTTTCTCACTGAAAGGCCTAATGGTTTCCCTACATTTCTCCTTGCCTCACCGGCAGCTCTCTGGGGGCCTAAATGTTCAAGGGACAATCAAGTTCCATGTATCCAGCATTTCAGGTGAAGAATTAGAAATACTGTAACAGGGATTTCTGTTAAACACAAATTTTAATCTGCTTTGTCCCAGCCAAAGAACCAAAGTCAACCCAAGGTTCTAACTTCTCTTCCTTGTACACAGTAAAAATTCTGTTTCATCCAACCACCTTTGGGCAGTTTCCCAGTTCCTGAAATCTCTAGCTATTGTCCTCTCAGGCCTCCTCTCAGTACAGCAAGGGGACTCTTCATTACTGCCCCTCTGGGAGGCTACACAAACTCCTCACCTGAGCTTCATTGAAGTCTTCGAGAATATAGCCAGCTCCTGCTCGAAGCTGGGATTCTGTGTACTGCTTGTTGAAAGGAGGAATTTCTAAAAATTCTGTATTTAAAAAAAAGAAGAAAACAGATAACCAAGATACCAGTTACTACTAGTTGGTTCCCTACTTGCTGCCACTTTATACCTGCTTCCTAATGGTCCCTTTTCCAATCCCCAGCTGCCTCCAGAACACAATATCCAAACACAGCTCAAGGGCTTCCCCGTGGCTCAGAAAGAAAGAGCTCTGTCTTGAGGCCTATAATGTGCGGCCGAAAGAAGGCACAACAACAGGTAGGGCAGAGATAACAAGAAAAGGAGGTAGTCCCTAGACCTAAAAACATCAAACATTTCTGCACTAAAAGTAGTCATCAAATTCTTCATAGGGGATGGACACAACCACTGCCCCTAGTGATTTATTCCAGCTTGAGTAACCCTCACCATCAAGTTCTTCCTCAGGTCCACCCTGAATCTGTCCTGCAAACTAAGCCCATTTCCTCTAATTCTGCCTTCTGCGGAGATGAAGAATAGCTATTTAACACTTTCTATAATAGAGCCTTCAAATTCTCCCTTTATCAACAGTTTTACCCCTGTACACTAAAACTTTCATAAACCAAAACACTCAAAGTAGGGTTTTTCAAATTAATGGATCAAGTGAAAATTTGCCAGAAAATCCTGTTTCAACCTTTTTATTGAAAACTATCTACCTTTGATGGTCTTGAAGTACCTCAGGACACTGAATATCAATGACTGCTCTACAGTCTTGAGGATGAAGTAGAAGTTATGAGATGAAGCGGAAGCTGTAATGACCCTAGGCAATTAGAAATTGCCTCTTTTGACCAAATATCTAATTTGAGCTTGTTTTCTTGTCATCTGCTCCTCTCATATATAAATAACATTTAAAAGAGAAAGAAAAAAAGCAAGTCATTAGAGATTTTAGTTAATGAGGGGTTCTGTGAAATTATATGCTAATGAACTTATCACAAATAAAAAACCCAACCAAATGCATGAATGTTCAGTGCCAGGGCCACTCATCTTCCCCGTCACGGCCAGTGGAAAACCCTGGCCAGCAGACACCTTGCTGAGACGGCTCCCCCTCCGGTGCCCTCTGCTGCCTGCTGGAGCTGCTCAGGCAGCGCTGAGGCCCCAGCTCCGGCCTCTGTGTGTCTGGAAAGGTCTGACTGGCCAGCCTATTTACCTTGATTGCTCTTTTCTTGATTCAATATTCTCCACATTTTTTCTCAAAATGAAAGCAAACTGGAAACTGAGAACATAGCAGGGCTATTTCTCAGTTTTGTCACTGCATCTTTTTGACCCATCTCAGTGTATCATGTCACAACTGTGAGTGCCAGCAGTCTACTGCTGAGTCACTGCCCAGGTCCTTTATTTTTCTCAAGACTTCTATTTATGTCTGCTTAATCCAGGACTGTTTCTAGTTCCGACCTACTTCGATTTTAATCGCCACTTACATTTCCTTGCATTTATGTAATCAAACATTACCTAGGTCTAAGCAGTCCATTTCTCTAATTTTTCTCAATTAGTTTGGATTTAAGGTAAATTACTTTTGACTTACGAGTGACCCTACCCAACCAGAGGCTAAAATGAATGTTTTTAATACCATCATTTAAATCAAGGATAAAGGTACTAAATAAACCCAACTCCAGAGTCATTCCCTATGGCTGATAGGTCCCTGATGATGTGCTACCTAACAAGACTGGGTGCAATGTTCTGAACTCACTAATACAAATATCTCAAGTTAAATTCAAGTATTTTACTAATCCCCTAGCATCGAAGGAATTCCCATTTATGTACAAAACATACCACATAGTTTCTTGAAAACTAATTCTATGGAGGAAATGTTTTAGTACAAATGTCTTCAGGCTTCTTGAGAGTGAGGAACCTCTAAACATTCTCATGCCAAAAATATCAAGGATTTTGGTGCTGTTGGGGTAACGTCCAAAGATGAAAGAGCAACATAAAGCAGATATCTTCACCATAACCACACTTTCCACAAGAAAGCTGGAGATCTCTCTAAAAAACTGTCCAAATCCCTCCTCATTTAGACAAGGCCTAACCTCCCCTATCTCATTTATAGAATGACATTAAAAACATTTACTGTATCAGTAAGGGAGAATGGAAGGAAGTTTTGAGTCAAGTTTTAAAAATCTCACACAGGCTCACAGATTTTTAAGGAATTAGACAGTCTGCAGTTCATCAGAGCTGGTTTTCTTGACCATGATATACCAACCAACAAATAAAACACCCACAAAGCTGCCTGTAAAGGCCTGGTCTAGGGAAGGGTTAGGATCGTGCTAGAGAACAAAGACTAGAGGCCAGTAATACTGTGAAGGCAAAACACAGCAAGACCACGAACACTGTGTTGAGGCCATAACACACCTCTTCCCATAATCCTCACGGGACTCCCAATTACTTATGATCAGAGTCAAACTATATTCTTGGCTAGGAAATTCCTCATGCACCTTATGTCCCAAAGCACCTACCTGAATTCTGTCTGACAAACCAGGCTCGGTGTACACTTAACCTTGAAACTCCCATATACTCCACATCGGCTTCCACACGCCGGAGCCTCTACACTGATGGCTTTGTTTAAGTACCTTCCAGAGAGCGTAACCCTTAACTGCCACTCCCTGACCACCCTTCCCTTGCCCCTGTACAGATCCCCACATGGCTGCAGTTGCTAAGAGATGCTTTTGGTTAATAGAAAAGAGTCAATCACGCACCTGAAATGCCAACCATCACAAATCTGCAGTGGTGCTATTTATGATAACCACGTTCCCTAATTCAATGCCCTCTTGCAAGACAACATTAGCCAGAATTCGAACTTGTAGAAAATATCATTCCACTTGGACCTTTAGCATTTACAGACACATTTGAGATATTGCTGTCAATCATTTATATTAAGTGTATATACTTGTATCTGTCAATTTTCTCTCCTAGATTACACTTTAGAGAGCTGAAATAATTTTACCTCTCCCCACTGCAGCCTTCATTCAAATCCTAAGTAACAGATAACATAGAAATAAAATGTACAGAGTTAGTCTAAGATTAAAGAACAGTAGAAGAGTTGAAAAGGCCTAGGATGTAGGGCCCTGGAGCACCCCATATCCCCAGTCTCACACACAGACCTCAAGAGAATGAACTTCACTGCCATGTGGGTTTTCTCTGGCAGTTGCCCCCAGGACACAGATGGGAATTCAGAAACTTGACTGATTTGGATGACTAGTAGGGTACAATCAACACTGCATTCTAGTCCCAATTCTACCATTACTGTGGACAGACAGCAATTATTTAACCTCTTCAAGCTTGTTTCTTCATCCATAAAACAGATGATAAGATCTAGCTCCCATCTGCCTAACAGGATTGTCCTGAGAAACCATTTACTAAGAGGAATTTTGTGAAAATAGTCTATAAATTTTCCCTGATCAAGAAAGACCCAGTTGCCAACTGTCCTGCCTCCTGTACAGATGGCTGGGGGCCCCAGGCTCACAAAGTGAATGGAAAGGAAGAAAGTGCACACATGTCAAAACCCCCAGGGCTCCTTAGGGCCTTACCCTCCTCCTCCTCACTGCTTCCCGAAGGGCCGTCTGGCAGTTTGGAACGGCTGGCCAACTTGTCACTTGTTGTGGCCATGGTAAGGAGAAAGGCATAGCCTAGAAACAAGGTCTTGTTGAGAGGCAAAGGACCTCTCTGCTCGTCCGGGGTGGAGGGTTCACCCATGTTGTCTCCACTCTCACAGGGGCTCACAAACTCTCCTGCCCCCACCGCACCTGGAAGGACAGAGGCACAGTCAGTAGATGGATGCAGACCGTGGCCTGGGCACGGCAGGACGGGGAGGCAATGTCCTGGTGAACTTTCCCCCAAAGACCATTCCTATGGCCAACAACCTAGGATAAAACTTACAGTGCACAGAAATTGCACATATTTATATTTTTCACTGTCAAGGACAATGTATACTTATTTTCATAGATGAAAATCAACTAGTATTGTCGTCTACAGCCAGACCAAATACTTCTGAGGTCATCTGAGGAAAGAGGCAGTTCCAATACAGAGATTAGGTAACTGTGAAAATACTTTGAAGTCTTCAGCCCATTTCCCTGCCCAGTGCTCTGATTTTCCTCCAGGATATGTGTTATTTTGAAGCAGGCTTTAAAAAATACATGACAATTTATCATTAAGAAATGTTCCCAGCAGACGAGCCCTGATGTCACCGGAATGGTGTACAGAATACTTGGTAGTAGAAGTGTTTTTGCACGTTATGGAGCCACATTGAAACAGCCTGCTTCAACCATCCTGGTCTCCAACACCAGGGGTAGGGAAGTGAACCAGCCAGCCCAGGACTCCCAGAACACCCATGTTAGGAGTGCACCCAATAAGACCTTGAGAAGAAAAAAAATACCTGACTTGGAGAAGCTGAATCGTAGGCTCATTAGGAGGCTAAGAGGACAGGTCATGCCTCCCTAAAATAAAACCAGCCGCAAGAGAACAGTGTGACGTAGTATGCATAAGCCTGGACTTCAAAGTCAGACTGCCTGCGTTTGAATTCTGGATTACCTCGGGAAATTTAGCCAACTTTTCTGTGCCTCAGATTCTTTAGCTGGAAGTGAATTCTAGCACCTACAGCTCGTAGGGATATGAGGTAATGCGTAGGAAGCACAGAGATCCATGACTCACGTATCCTAAAACACAGCAGAGGTGTTGGACAGATACGGAGATGACACAACGCAAGCTACACAGGAAGCAAAAGGAGCTCTGGTGCTAGGACAATGTAACCACCAATAAACTTCCCCAGTTTGCTAGACTAAGAGCTCCCTCAGGGCAGGTACTGGGGACTTCACCCCTGCATCTCCACAACCCACAGCGGCTGGGTCCAGTCACAGTGGAAACCAGTATACAACAGAAGGACTGAACTCCTCTGTTAATATGAAGCATGGCAAGGAGTTGTTTCAGAGATATAGGGAAAGGGGAGCTGCAAGTCCTGAGCGCCAGAGGTAGAAGAGGATGCTAGGCAAAGGAAGAGATCTAAGACAAATTGCACCTATTTTGAATATGCTTAAAATTCAACACTTCTCCTTTCCTTCCTAGAACCTACACAGAAGTCAATGAACGTTTCCCATCAAGACTGGCCTATCTCCCCCCACTGCACTCTGCTGGGAATGGGGAAGGGGATGCAGGAAGCTGTCTAAGTACCTACCACCTGCGGGCTTGTGAGGGCCTACAACTTTGTAGCCAGGACAGAGCAGCCATTGCCTCGTGCCAGGCTCCATCTCTCTAGCAGCTGACCTTGCATCTGGCCATGGTCTGAGAGAGAATAAGGCAAAAGGGAGCACTTACCAGGTTTCACAGTGGCAGACTTCCGGCCTCTCTTGGCAGGGGACCGTTCCTCTTCAGAAGTGGCAAGTTTTCTTTTGCCCGAGAGAACTCCCGTGGAGGCACGAGGGCTTTCTGTAACCTTCCGGGTGGGGGTTGTACTGCTGCTGCTGGACACAGTCGGGGTGGCTGGTGAGCCGATGTTACTGCGCCGTTTCCGTTTCCCTTCCACCAAATTGTCTGTGGCAGGATAAGTCAAAGGTTGGTCAACTCCTATGATATAAGGCCCTGAACTCCAAAACGCTGGGCAGAGCCTGATTTAGACACCACCATGACCTTTTCAGCTCCCACAGGGGCAGGAAGCCTCTTTGAAGGCCACCATGTTTTTCTGTTTCAGTCTCTGAATTGTATTTGTTCCCCTACAGAACTGGGGAGGCCAGAACAATTTGAGGACTTACCATTTGGTCCTGGGCAGTGGCTACAGAAAATGATACCTCATTACCATCTCGTAAACCACAGAGGACTAGTAAGATTTAGAGAAGCATCCCTCCCACCACAGGGAAGGCAGGGGCCCACAGGCAGTTGTTCAGGAAGCAAAGGTCTTACCTAAGCTGATATCTGCTGCCTTGGTGAGGGGTGTCACTGCCTCATACGGGCCAAGGCCATACTGCTCTCTCAGTCTGTTTCCTTGCTCCAAGGACAGGATGACAGACATTCGCTTATACCACTTCCTTTGGCCTTCCTTTTCAATGCTGTAGTACAGCTCTCCAGACTCCTTCCTATGCCCTTTTACCACTCCTGGGTGGAAAGAACATAAGAGCAACTTGCTGTTGTTTTACTGCCCGGCATCCACTCACAAAGGCTGTGCAGAACAGGCGAGGTCAGAGAATTAGCTGACCCAACAGCGGGTCGAAGTTAGGGTTTAACAAATCCCAGCTGTTCATACCAAACACCACCGCCGCTTAGGGTATATGTAGCTGCCACCCTGACCTTGAGACAGGGAAAGTTCCTCAACAGAAGAAACCATTATAAAATAAAGTTTCCTAAGGCCGGACTTTATGGGTTGCAGGTGGTTCAAATCGTCCTTGAAGTGAAATGGTACGTGATCTCTTAATGATCCCATTATTTTTTAAATTTCATTTGATTTAAGAGAGAGAGAGAAAGAGAAACATCGATTTGTTCTTCCACTTATTGATGCATTCTTTGTTTTTTGTGTGTACCCTGACTAAGGATCAAACCCACAACCCTGGCATATCAGGATGATGCTCTAACCTACTGAGCTACCCAGTCAGGGCTTAATGATCCCATTATAACTTACTAATTCTTGGCTTCTTTGGAGGCTGAGTGATAATTCTTGAGTTAAGCTATAGGTGAAAGATGACATCATTCTAAGAGAGAATGCATTTGTCTGTGTGTTTATTTCTGTATAGCAAAATAAAAGTCGAGATAGAGCAAAGAAAGGAAAAAATCCTGCCTCTCCTGCCTAATCTTCCCCCCTATTATCTACTTTCCTGCTCTTGCTTTGATTCAGAACTTAAAGATAGGCCTTTAGGTTAGAAAAAACAGGATGTGGGTATAAAGGACACTGGGCTAGAATGAGAAGACCTGTACCTAGGCCTAATCCTACTGCCAGAAAGGTGTGTAATGCTGGGCAAGACCTGTTTCCAATCCTCTGAAAAAGATGACACTCCTTCCCCTCTATCAAGCAATAAACAATTTACACACACACACACACACATGAACACAACACATATCTAAAACCAGGGCATTAATATAAACACTTTTTCATTCCCATAAACAGAAGGGTCCACTTGTTCTCTCCCATTAGTCTAGGCTTGAATGAAGGGCTTAAAGAAAGCCAGAACCTAAGCCATCGAGGGGAAAAAAGACCGGGGAGAAAGCAGGCCATAGTTCTCTCCTTACCACACACTCACTCGCTCTCTCTACTGCTTGTTCACCTCCTGGCCTAAATCTCCCATCACCAAAATAAATCACAGAGATCCTCAAAAGCAAAAAGAAGCCCAAGTCCAATAGTGTATGTCACACTATGAAGAGCTACTAGAGCTAGAAGCGGTCCAGTGGTGACATTAGTGGACAGCCTTAATAAATGGGGACACAGAATCCCACCCCTTGATGCCACAACTCATTCTGGATACAGAACTGTCTCTGTCTTAAGAGGGCCAAACATGGACCTCCAAGGGTGGCTTTACCCCCGAAAGAAGAACAAATGCATTTGATATGAACTATATAAGTTATAGATCATAAAAGACCTTGGCCCATATCCTACTAACTGATATCCATAGAGCTAAGTTTTAACCAGCACTAGAAGGCGAAGTGGCCCATTTAACACTAAAACAAAGAGGCAAACATCAACTACTAGGGAGTCCAAGTCATAAGAGTCTGGAGAGACTTCAACAGGGAGGCATTTTTGCCTGTTATATCCCAATCCATCTTCAAAAAATCCCCAGAAAGGATAATTTTAAATGACAAACTCAATACAAATATGTAGTGCACAAAGAGGAGGCAATGTATCCAAAGAACTGGCACATGAAACAGTCATTGCAATCAGAAATCCCTCACCGTCACCAGTACAGGGAACGGGCCACTCCAGAAAAAAAAACCAGGTACCGTCTCTTCAAACCAGGAAGTGAATGGTGGGTGTGCAGGCGCACAAACACGGCACTAAGGACTTCTTCCTCAGCAAAAATATCTCAGTACATCTGCTGCACTCACCTACTAGGTTCCCATCAAGACAGGCAGGAAGTTTAAAAGTCAGTGGTGAAAAAATAGAGAATGGAAAGGGAAAAACACTAACTGTACAGGGGAGAAACCTGGCAAACACAACCTTAACCTAGTAACAAAGGTTAACATCACCAGCAATGTCCTATGGATGTCACATACCCGCCTCCCCCATACGACGTGATGAGAAGGACACTTTCCCTCTGCAGCATTCTTTTCAAAAACCCATACTCCAGCCTACTCAGGAGAGGATGTAAGACAAACCCAAACTGAAGGACATTCTACAGAATACCTGAACAGCACTCCCCAAAACTGTCAGGGTCATGAGACACAAGATTCAGAAACTGTCACCGATGAGAGGCAATCAAAGAACACCAGGGGATTAAATGCAATGTGGTGATCCTGGTTTGGGTCCCCAACCAGAAAAAGGGCGTGGAGAAGCTGGTGAGATCCAACTGAAGTCCAGAATTTAGTTAATAATAATAAGCAAAGACTGGTTTTTAAGCCTCACCCGAGGATATTTTTTTTTCATTGCTTTTAGAGAGAGAGTGAGGGAGAAAAACATCGAAGAGAAAGAGAAGCACAGACTGGTTACCCCTCTTATGTTCCCCAACCGGCGATCATACACACCCAGAGACCAGGGATGAGTCCCAAAACCTAGACACAAAGGGGCACCCAAAAAAACCTGGACTAGATGAGGGAAGGCAGGGGGACGTTTCCACTGCTCAGAGCAGTTTTTGAACTCATCAATTTTGATACCCTTTAGTGCTTCTGCTGTTTTTTGTTTCACCTCTTCCACACTGGCAAAAACATTTCCCTTTGAGGACTTTTTCATCCAGGGAAACAAAAGAAAGTCACTCCAGACAAGATCAGGGGTGAATAGGGAGGGTGGAGCATGGCGGTCATGCTGTTTTTGGTCAAAAACTGCTCAACACTCAGCACAGTGTGGGCAGGTGTGCTCATAAATCACCCCCCATGAACGCGCAAACATGCTGAGTCTTCAAAAACAATTCACTGAAGCCGAACGCAGCCTCTCCCACCAGCTGGTACACTGATACAGATGGGTTCCTACAACACTCACCTAGCAGGGGAAACCGGTTTTTTTGGGTTCCTCTGCCCCGTATGTGCCCTGACCAGGAACTGAACCCACAACCTCTCAGGTTATGGGAAAACTCTCCAACCACCTGAGCTCCGCTGACCAGCGCTGGTTTCTTGGAGTTGACAAATGCTAATGTAAGACGTCAACAACAGAGAAAGCTGGAAAGCTGGGTGAGAAATGTAGGGAAACTCTCTTTACTACCAGTGCCCTGAACTTTGCAAATTTTCTGTAAGTACAGAATTATTCCAAAATAACACATTTATCAAAAGTAAACAAGCAAGACAGAACAATAAAAAAGCCAATGGCGACACTAGCCAGTGTCGTAGGAATAGGGTTTCTGACAGAGAGGACTGACCCAGAGCACAGTGAGTCTCTCCAGACCGCTTTCCTCATTACCTGCGCTGAAATACTCATCCTCCGAGAGAGCAGTCACTTCCGTATCCAGTGGGATGGGGTCACACAGCAGGATGTCTTTGCCCAGTACATCACACTCGTACCCATCATCAAAGAGTAATTTATACTTCCCAGCTCCGACATCTTGTGTGATTTTCCCAGAGTAAAAATAGCCATTGGATGACCACTTGGCAACAACACGGAGCCCTACAAAGCTGTTCCCTGGAGAGGAAGCATCTAAGCCATCAGAAGGACCAGCAGCCACCTGAAAAGGGATCTCTGGGGAGTTGCTTCGACACAAAGCACCAGCACCCACGTCTGCTCGTCTGGTGGAGTCTGGCATTCTTGATGTGATACGGGTGAAGGACTTATCGTCTGGTGACATGCTGGGTGAAATGTCCTCTATGCCCACAGGGCCAGGCACAGCTGTTTCTCTAAAGAGAGTAAGAGACAGGAGAAAACAGTGAGAATGAGAAGAGAGAAACAACTAGCAATTTTCCCACTCCTTTGTCCATGGGTCTCTTCAGCCCATTTGTTGAGGAACCCGTCACAGGCATAAGCCTGGTCTCTCGGTGGCCTCACACTGGTCCCTGCCCACTCCCCAGTCAGTGTGGGCCCCTCTTCTCCCTCCTGACACCCCACATACTCTCTAATCCCCTCTCTTCTTTCTACGCCCTTTTTTCCTAAACAAGTCATAGACTAAGTATCTCACACTACCCGGGTACCTGTTTCCAGTGGTCCGAGAAGGCGGGCGGCCCCTTCGCCCGCGCCCACGAGGCGTGACTGGAGCCTTCCCTCCCTGTCTGATGCCAAGGCCTGCATCGCCATCCTCCTCACACACTGGCGCCCCTGTCTGACTGACCCCTTTTCTAGGACTAGAGAACGAAGACAGGTTAGTCTGGCGGCACCTGCTACTGAATCTTTTTCCCAAAGTCTCCCCTTGGCCCTCAGACTTCATGCCAGGCCAACATGTGCTGGGCCTCCTCCAGGGCAGCAGGAAGCTGGTCCACACACCCACCACCAAAATGTCAGCTGGGGAGTGGGACTGCAGGGTGCCAAGGACACCCTCCTCGACGCAAGTCTACTCCCCCCTGACAAAGCTTCCTACTGCTGCCCTCAAAACCAGCACACGTTCCCTTCTACTTCAGGCTCTGGACACTGGCAGAAGATGACAAAAAGCTAGGGGATGTGTCACGTTGGGGTCACTACCCCAAACTTTCTGTATTTCCAACCAAACACTTGTAGGCTGTGAAAATAGGGGGTGGTGGAGCATGTGCCAGCACCGTCCAAGTCCCCTGACCTGTTTTCCACATTTTCTACAGAAGTCTAACTCCCAAAGGCGGCACCCTACCTCCTAGGCAAATCCCAAACAGGACAGGAACAAAAGGGGAGGAAAAGGACTTAATTTTCCCAGATGGAGGATGGGGGGGATGTTCCCATTACTCCCTTTTCCTGTGATATTTAAAATGTCAGCCACCCTGCCCTTGCTGTGGCTCTCTCTGGGGACCCTGTCTGCACCTCGGTTTTCCTGTGCCTCCTCGGGAGCTTGGCAAGGCAAAATCTGCGGGTTCTGTCCCGCTGGTTTTCCCTTTGAGTGGTCCGGCTCCTCTCCCTGAGCTGCCACTGCTGTGAATGGCTGAGAGACTTGTCCCACTTGATGTGCGGTGTAAGCTGGATGCCTTGGAGGAAAAGGAGCTGATGTCCCCCAGGTCACCTGAGGAGCCCCCAGTCTTTGAAGGGGAAATTTCCGATTCACACTCCCGACACTCCACAACTGGCTCTTCGGTCTCCTGCAAGGAAGAAACGGATACAAAAGCTAAAATAAACCACAATAACATAATGTTAATATGACTGCTTCTTCTGCAAAATGGGAGTAATGGTATCTACATCAAAGCTTAACTGTGAGGTTTAAATAAATTAAATCATTTAAAGTCTTCTTTGGCATCCTCTGCCTGCCCAACATGGGTGCCTTTGCTCACCAAGCCTTCTATACAGAATGCCCTTTCCCTTTACCTCCCAATATCTAAAACCTCAAATCTAAGCACATCACTCCCTTTCCCCAAAATTCTTTAATGGCTCTCTATCAAACAGAAGACAAAAATCTAAACTCTTTTCTATGGTACACAAAGCCTTTATGCTCTAGGCCCTTACCAACCTCAACAGCATCCTTTCTCATTGTTCCTTACTCTACCATTCCTGTCATACTGAGCTTCTGAAATCTTCATTAAGCATGCCATGCTACCTACATATTTATCCAACTTTTCATTCTGCCAGCCATGTCCTCCTCCCCCACCTCTCAATGTTATCTGCCACACTCTTGGGCGCTGTATCTTCTGTGAGGCCTTTTAGCCACCTTCAGGCAGGCTAATAGGCTCCATCTCTTCTTCCTAACACATCTTTCCGCACCTCCATTACAGCAACCAACAAGTTTTGGATTTGTAGCATTGACGTGTAAGTCTCTAAAGAACAGGAACACTGTCTTTTTTTTTATGATTTTATTTATTTTCAGAGAGAAGGGAAGTGAGGGAGAGAGGGAGAGAAACATCGAATGGTTGCCTCTCACGACCCCAACTGGGGACCTGGCCTGTAGTCCAGGCATGTGCCCTGACCAGGAATCAAACCAGTGACCTTTTGGTTTGCAGGCTGGTGCTCAATCCACTGAGCCACACCAGCCAGGGAGGGACACTGTCTTTTTATCTTCATACTCCAAGTGCCTACCAACATGCTAGGATCATAGTAAAAAGAATTTGCTGGTAAATAAGCGAATAAAATCTTTAAAAGATGATAAACAAAGGCAGCAAGAGGTGAGAAAAGGAAAGTTCCCCGAGTCCTCTGACCTCAACCTGTCCACCTTCACACCACTACCCATCCTTGTGCACACACCAACTGGAGTAGACTGTTCCCACCTGTGTTTTGTATATTTTCTGCTTCTGTGCTTTTGCTCTATGGAACCCTTCTACATGGAATATCCTTTCCCCTTATCTCCTGATCCCTAAAACCTTCCGTGTCCAACTCAAATACTTTCTGGCCCACATTCAGAAGGATTTTATCTAAATTTCCCTTCAGGTGAGTTTCTTCCTCCTCTAAACTACTACACACACTTCCCTTTTGGCACACATTACTTTCACTCTTAAAAGGCAATGTCGTGCAGTGGTTAGGAATGTGGGCTCCAGAGCTGACTGTCGGGGTTGAATTCTATTTCCTCTATTTACAGCTATGTAACCTTCAGCAATTTATGTAATTATATTTTAACTTGCTGTGCCTCAGCTTCTTCCTCTGCAAAATGGGAGTAATGGTATCTACATCAAAGCTTAACTGTGAGGTTTAAGTAAATTAAATCATTTAAAGTCCATAGAATAGTGCCTGGCATATAGTTAGTGCTCAATAAATGTTAGTTGCTATAATTCTCTTATTTAATTATGGCAGTGCTTCCCAAACTATACTCCATAGGGGTATAGTAAATATTACTTTAAAAAATATTTATGGCCATGGAACTTCATTTTCCCCTCAGAATATCTAGCAGGCCTGCTGTTTCCAGAAAATATACTTTAGAAAACACCATATAACATAATCAACTAAGTAATATGTGTAACACTTGATATAGTACCTGCCATAGAGTTCAATGTAGACTACAACAGTTACAAAAACTTTTCATGAAACCAAACTGTTTCTATAAAGTATAAAGTTGCTAAGTTCACCCATTTTACAAAATAATAATAACACTGGAAAAATTACACAAACCTATAACTGAAGATGAAATCAACATTTTACAAGAAATATTCCTGGGATTATTATTATTGGTATATAATAAATAAAGGACACAAATAATTTCAATTCACAAATGCACTAGTTTGACACTTTCTGACATGAGGACCACAATGTCCCATTAATAAATAACAGAAATAATATACTCCATTTAATAAAACTATATACCAGAGTTTAATTATCCCTGAGTACAGCTTCCTACAGGACTACCTGGCAGAATTAAAGTACCTGAGTGAAGGAAGAAAACAACAGTGCCTCTTATCAATTAATAAAACGTTTCCTAAATGTTAGCATGTGTACCAAGAAAGGTGCCAGATCTTCAGTCTAGAAATCTGCCTAATCTCAGCCAGTATTAGATGTAAACAAGGTCGGCACATAACACTGCCCAGTCAAACAGTCAGCAAATGCCAACATCATGTTGACAGTGGGACTGAGCCCTACTGACAAATAAAGGCGCACTACTTACCAACAGGTCCCTGACCACACAGGACGGAGACCAAGAAAGGACATGGGAACAAACATGAAAACACATGACAAAACAATGAAAAATAATGAGAAAACACGTAGCCTAGCAATAAATTCTAAACTGCATTAGAATCTCCAAGGATTAAAAGTGATACGTAAAGTCTTTACATTTATTCTCGTGATGACAGAGATTTATCAATCTGTTCTTTACGAAGACGGAAAGCAGGATGGGACTGGCTAAATCAGTGGCCAAGGGTCAAACAGCAATCCCATGGTTGGAAAAGGCACCGGACTCAAGACTCCTAGTTTCTAAGCTGGTTCTTGCATCTTTCTAACACAACGATGGAGGAAAACCAAGTGTTAGCAGCTAGGGGCACAGGAAAGGGGGTGGGAGGTGGTGAAGTGCCAGGGTAATTCTTCTACTGAAAGAAATCTGCCACATAGACCCAGAGTATATATTACCTCAGTAACTTTTCTTTCTACTTCCGTTCCATCCACATAATACACATCTGTGATGACACGAGTGACAAGCGTGCGAACCTCATGGATTGTTCTCATGTGCCGATGCAAGACATGGCCACGTGGAGGCTGAGGCACATCAAACTCTTCCTCTCCCTATGACAGAAAATACAGAACACAAGCATGGGTCTCACTGCTAATTAGCAGAATCACAAATCTACTTCTTCAGCATGAACCCTGTTCAGAGGTTCCATGAATCTACTGTGATGAAATTTTCCAGCTGCTTTGTTGTGTATTCACCTACAGATAAAGGCAGGGATGGACCAGCTGTATAGCCAGAGGCCAGGAAGAATTTGTATCATTATCCTTGAAAATGACCTATTTCTGTCTAAATAAAAATCATAACATCTAGCACTCACATCTAAGATATTTAAGTAAAACATTATTTCTAGATTGTGATCTTTCAAGTTTATACTTGAAACAGCTCTTTAGATAAAAGGAATGCATTCTCTAGAACTTTATATAAAATCTGTTCATCTCAGTGCAGTTTGTTTTACCTGTATTAGTAAGGGAAAACTATAGTTGGTTTATATCTGGAATAAGATAAGTTGATTTCTCCTAGAATTAAATATGAAATATTTAATATTCCAAATAGTAGATTGTAACTAAAGAACTGAACTAGTGTCCAGAAACAGAACACATTAGCACATTAGGATTTTGTGCCTAGTTTTACCAAAAAGAACAGCCAGTTAAATAGCTTAAATAACACCGACATTTTTATGACAACTATTACGTGCATGTTCCCTCCCAGCGCCCTATCACATTACCCACATCCACCCCCCACCCCACTGGCTCCATAACTCTGGGGAGGAGGGAATGCACACTTTTTCTCCCCCCGTACTTCCCCCAGAGTAGACTAATTCTACTTTCAGTGTCAACATATCCAAGTCTTTCAAAAGAACTTTATGTACCACTGTGACAATGGAGAGCCCGCGTTTTTCATGACAATGTGACTGTGATTTACTTACAGCTCTCAATAATTTACCTGAATAATTCCTACTCCAACCCCACCTTAGAGGTAAAATATGTACTAAAATGGAGCTATGTAAATTGTGTAAATAGTAAAAATGAAATAAAAAGCACGTGATGTTACTTGGCCAACTCTTTAAAATACTTCTACACAGACAGCTCTGAGCACTGGCCTGCCACCCCTCAATCGTCAAGGTGGCCCTGCAGCAGGGCCATGCCGGCCTGGACCTCTGGCCCGCACACACACGGCCGGGCCCTGGGTCAGAGGGGTCCGAAAGGGTTCAGTGCTCTACTTCTCCCCGAAATGTGGCCAAGAAGCCTCCCTGTAATTCTTCCCTTACAACAGCCAGACAAACAATCGTTTCAAGAGAGATACTTAAACATACCCGATAGAGTAAGAAAGGAAATGACAAAGGGCAGATAAAAAGAAAGCTATGCTTACTCTTTCTTTAAATAGTCTTCTGAAAAGTGATCTCTGTAAAGATAAAATAACTTGAGAATCTTGTCATTATTAAAGGAAGATAACAAAATGAAAATGAAACCATACTTTCCCTTCACAGAAATCGTGGCTCCAAACCAACTTGAAAATTTAAAGAATGTCAATGGTAGGCTGCCTATACTCTTCTCCAGGCACCGGCCTGAGCCCTACCCAGACTGCAGGGGATAACAAAGCTCTGACACTTGGAAAACCTCATTTTCATTCACACTGCTGTGCAAACATCACCATTTTCGTATTTTCCAACTGAAACTCTATCCATTCACCATCTATCTTTTCCTAGCCTCTTTCTTTTCTTAGCAGGAGCAACTAGCTCTTAAATGTGTTATGTTACTCTGCATGACACAGGAATATACTACTGGTAGTGTCAGCAGTGGATGTGGTGGTGATAGCAGCAATAACCGTATTTAAAATAATCACCATCAATAAACAGTAGCAGCAGCCAACAAGTACAGACCACTGGCTGTGTCCTGGGCCCAGCGCAGCGGGCTTCGCGTGCCTTACCCCCTTTGCCCTCACAAGACCCAGATGGAGCGGTCTGACTCCAAGGCCTGGGCCTCAGCCACACCACTCACTGGCTCCTACCATCACTCCTTCTCTCATGAGGTAGGAGAAGGGGTTATTTCCCCATTTTACAGAGGGAGGGTAGAAGGAAGAGAAGGAAAATATAAAATGGTGGCTTCCACATGACTGCTATCGTAAGATCCAGTTTAGCTTTTTATAAAGGCAGAGAAACAAAAATTGTGTGGCAGAATGCAAACAACTTAAATTACGGGTGAAAATAAACAGACTCGTAAAAGGGTCTGACGTGCTGTTGCCCCTGTACCCAAAGGCTGCTGCCATTTTGAGTCTGTCTGAACTGATAAGGCCGCAGGTCTCACAGACTGTGTCACTGTACATTTTGGAGAGGCATGGATAAACAGAACGAGACTGCACAGGCCATGATTTCAAAACAGAAAAGTAGCATAGCATAATGAAAAGAATACCGATTCTGAAGTAGACATGCTGAGTTCAAATTCCAGTTCTGCCACCTACTGATGGCAAAATCTTGGCCAAGTTACTTAACCTCTCTTCAGCTTGGTTCCTTTACCTGTGAAATGGGAATAACAATACCAACCTCACGGGTTGTCTTGAGCACAATGCTGACACACTGTAGGTGTTCAATAACTAGGAACTGCTTCCCTACTCTGTTCCCCAGAACCTGTTCTTCCTCCAGCCTCACTTTCATCAGGCCCGACCCTCTTCTCCCATTAAGTCTAGTCTGAGCCCTTCTGCAGTCCCTAGTCACCTGGAGGCTTCTGCCCATCTTTCTCTATCCCTGTTACCATTCTCTGTCTCTAACACTGCGATGCACGGCCCTTCATACTTCTTCTGCTCCTTCCTCCTTTACCGTCTACTCGCCCAGTTCCAAAGAACCATGGTGAAACAGACTTGGAGGAAAAGCAATTAGTTCTCGTAGGTATAAAGGAGGATGAAAGATGACAGCCAAAGGAAAAGACTGAACAACCTGAAAGAGCACAGGACCCAGCCCTCACTGCTGTGGCTCCGTGGGCTGGAAGTCATCACCAACTGAAGGGTCGCCTATTCGATTCCCGGTCAGGGCACATGCCTGGGTTGCAGGCCAGGTCCCTGGTTGGAAGAGTGTGAGAGGTGACTGATCAGTGTTTCCTCTCCCTCTCTTTCTTCTTCCCTTCCCCTCTCTCTAAAAATAAATAAGTAAAACCTTTTAAAAAAAGAGTATAGGACCCAGACTATCTTCCTGGCTTTCTTTTCCAGTAAAGACCTACTGGACAAACTCTGGCACCATTCCATTTTTCCTAAAAGACCATTTATTGGTTATAGCTACCCATAATTTTCATTACCCTATCTCTATCCTGAAATTCAGTTTGTTTTTGCCTTTTAATCGCTGGTCTGTACAAATTGCTAATAATTACCATTAGGTAAAAGTACCACAACTGAAATTCTCCAGGAATCCAGAAAGTTGAAATCAGGGCCCCTGAGGTACACAGTAAGTTCTCTCACCTGGCTATGGAGTGACTCTGTATCATCCCCAGGAGCACTGACTGGTTTCTCACCAGTCCCCTTCTCGGTCTGAACTGTGGCATCTTGTTTTCCAGAGTTCTCGTCCACTGTGCTGGTCCCCTGTTCACACACGTTCTTTACAGTCTGGGTTGCTGCTGAAACAGTTTCTGGGACCCGTAGGGAACACTCTATGGTCTGAATTCCTACATTATTTTGGCTGGGCCTTTCAACCAAGGCCTTACTGGGTTTTTCCTGGTTGGCACTCCACCCTTCTTTCTGGCCTTCTAGCGCATCTGTCTCCATTGCTTCAACTTGAAGACGGGCTGGCCCCTGTATGGCCATCTGCTGGGAGGTAGGCGAAGAAGAGTGTTTGACAGGACTACTGGGCTTTATAGTTTGTTGCTGCTGTCTGGTCCTTTGGTCACCCTCCGATGTTTCCTTCTCCTCTTCATCTTGAGTACTTGGAAAATGGAGTAAGCTCCCCCTGAGAATCAACCACATAAAGAAACCATGTCAAGTAAGCGCACGTGCACATACATGTTGGTGTACGTGTGTGTGTGTGCTGGCAAGGGGGGAACCATAATTTGACAATATGAAAAACGTGAGGGAGAAAATAAAATGAACAAGAATTATCACCTTATGAGGTTTCTCATCATAATTTCACTCCTGCAGAAAAACAATGGCACACAGGACTATTTCACCATGATGATAAAATAGTCGTAACACTTCTTCCCATCACTAGCTATGAACTCTGACATAGGAAAATAAGTTAAACAAAAAGACACAAAGCCATTACTGCAGTCACAGACAATGAAGGCAGCTTAGGGATCTACTTCAGAAAAGCTCAATTAGATCAAGAGGAAGCTTGACTTTATAAACGGTTCTAACGTTCTTTAAATGACACCTGGCCCTGACCAGGCAGCTCAGTCGGCTAGAGCATTGTTCCGATACACCAAGGTTGTGGGTTCAGTCCCATGATCAGAGCACACACAAGAAACAACCAATTAATGCATCAATAAGTCAAACAACACATTGATGTTTATCTCTCTTCTTCTAAAATAAATTTTTTTCTAAAAAACACCACCTGGCATTTTAGATACACCCAACCCTAAGCAACAATTTCAGCAAAAGAAACCTGATCTGTAAAGGACAGAGTTGTAGTAAGATTCTAGCTTTGCCAGCTATACTGGTACATCTACAACTAACCATTTCAGAATGGCGGGGTGCCTCGGAGACAGTTCTCCAGATACAGCCTGTGGTACTTCATTAGTCTTATCATCTGGCTATCAATGACCTGTTTATTTCACAAGCATTTGATGACTGTCTCCCGCAAACCAGGTATCACGAAGCTCTGAGGTGCCTAGTGGCTTTCTTAAATGTCCTTAACAATACACCAGAATAAAAAGGCCCAAGTGAGCAAGTTACACAGAAACTTAACACTGATGTCTCCAAGTGAGACATTTACTCCAAGTGAGCAGGTTACATAGAAACTTAACATTGATGCCTTATTCAAGTTTACACTTAAAATACCTACTACAGGGACTAATATAAAGTAAAGTACATAATAAATGTACTTTAAACAAAAGAATTCACGTTCTCTCAATTGACTGCAAGAATCTTCTCTGATTAAATAAGCTAATTGTATAAGTAGCAAATGCATATAGAAAATGCCCATAACTTTGAACATTTTAGTAAATTAGAAGTTCCAATGAGTTAGTATACTATAAACAACAACAAACTAATGCATTTTCAGGCTACATTAAGTGCATACTAGCCAGAATAAGGATAAAAGGATCCATTCCGGCCTGACCACAGTAAGAACCTGTCTGGAATCACTTTCACTTTGTGATGTCATATTTTACAAGGCATAAACTGATACACCCCCAGATCTCACATCCAGGATGATGAAGGTCTAGAAACCATGTCATCTGTTGCTCTAAGCACTTGGCCAGAGAAAGATGGAGATGCTCATCTACACGGAAAAAGCTGTCTCCAACTTGGGAGGAGCTCTCGCCCTTAGGGCTTGCTCTGCTGTGGATCTTGAAAAAGAAAGAAATGGAGAGGTTTCTGAGGTCCTACCTTGTCCAGCTCAGCTTACCAAACAGGAAGTCAAAGAGGGATTTAGAATAGAGTTCTAGCCAAGAGCCTGGGATATATTTGGTTGTTACAGCTTACGTCCTGTGTATCAGGAACCTCAACTGAATGAAATATATGATTCAATGAGGAAGAGGTAAGAATAAGATCACCAGGAGACATATGAGTAACACCTACCTCTGATGAAGTTTGTAAGAGTGATCTTACGTAAAAATTTCTTAGCACAGTGCTAGGTACATACACAGCAGGTGCTCAATCAATATCAGTTGCACAAGACAAAGCAATTAGGGAGACACATTTCATCTTCTTTATAAACTGAATGCTCAAGTTTGAATCTTAAGACATCTAACATACCACAGCTAGGCAGCAATGGCAGTGAGTCGAAAACTAGAAGGGACATGACTTGATTAACCATTTCAAGAATTCAATTTCCATTGTTCCCCAACTTAAACAAGCCTACACATCTCACTTCAGAAGCTATTTAAGGTAGAACTGCAGAACAGACCTTACCTTCTAAAGCATAGCTTTGTTTTCTTTAGGACCTTTTTATTCTTAATCAATAAATATTAGATTGCTTTTTTTCCCCCAAACAGTTCATCAGAACAATTCTTCTCTAAAGACAAAAGGTGTCTCATTGCAATATTAGTAATATTTAGCAAATTCCTATCAAATATCAGAATTTTGGTATTTATCATTCTCTTATTAGCATCGGTCAAATAAAATGATGTTAAAATCATAATCAGTTCCTACCCAGGATCATATAAAATATATATATAATTTTGGCTGGCAAGATTTGCTGATTAAGGCCAACACAGAACAATAGGTAAGAACTAAATCTCCGTATTTAACAAACTTGCAATCACTCTGTTCTCAGTGTTGGTCTGTCTGTGGAGTAAACAAAGTCAAATCCAGCTGGGTATGCTGGCCCTTGTTCTACCGAAGTCAAACACGATCACCAGCACCCTGGCCCCACCAGTGGAAGGTATTCTAATAAAACAGGGAAGCAATACAGTGCTACTAACAAATCCAGTAATTGCTAGACCACTGCCATACCAATTCTGCAATCACACAAAGTGGCATTTCACCCAAAAAGTTTCTTGATAAATAGAGGGATATAACCTGGGCTAGCTGATTCCCAAGAATAGCAACAAGCTCACATTTAATCATCAGAATACCCAATAAAAGCTCTGATATGTTTCTTTTAAACATTTTTATCAATAAAGAATTCAGAAATTAGTTTGTAAATAACACTATTAGATACCTGCTGACAAACATTAATACATTCTCTAATTAAAAACTCACTAGATTCCAGAGATGACAAATGCCATCTCATAATGAAAATACAAGCTTATTTCCATTGTCATTACTTTTTTCCCTACACTAAAAATAACACTCATATATTCCAAACATTTTTTTATTATTTAAATAGAGAAGAAATACTTTGTAACTAAAACAAAATGTTTTCTGCTTCAAAGCTGTTCTAAGAGATTATGGAGTAAACAAATTATGATAAAATTTTAATTTCATCAGTTCTGACAAACTTTAAATTTGGGATGTTGAGCATCTCAGTTTTGCCCTATGCATA
>VMDR010004419.1:0-60395 GCA_007922815.1 Macrotus californicus | reverse complement strand
GCCATTAGGAAAAAGTAAGTCACAGTGTGGAAGAAGATATTTTCAATGCATATAACCAACAATTAACTTTTATCCAGAATATATAAAGAACTCTTTCAGATCAATAAAAAAGAAAGATGAACAACCTAATAGAGAAAAATAGGTAAAACACATGAGCTACTATTTCACAAAAGAAGATACCCAAAGCCAATAAAGGTATGAAAAGGCACTCAACCTCTTTAGTCCACAGGGAACTAAAGATTAAATCCACAATAAAATACTACCGCATGTCCACCAGATTGACTAAATTTAAAAGGATCAACAATATCAAGTGTTGTTAACTGGAATTCTCATGCAATGTTGATAAATGGAAAATGAATGATTTTCACTGGAAAACTCTTTAGCAGTATTTACTGAAGCTGAACATACAGATACCCTATGACCCAGCATTGCCACTCTGAAATCAACAGAAATGCATACATACATGGAACCACACCACATGAATAAAAATGCTCATAGTAATGTTATATGTAACAGTACCTGCTGGAAACATTCAAATGTCCATCAGCAGTAGAATAGATATATATGTGTATATTGTGACATATTCACAGAACTAAATGCTTTATAGTAATGGAAATGAACAAATTGCTGCTACATACAACATGGTTAAGTCTCACAAACATAATCTTAAGTGGAAGAAGATAGACACAAAAGATACAAAAAGTATGATTATATTTATATATATAGTTACGTAAAGTTCAAAAAACAGGTAAAGTAACCTATGATGCTAGAGGACTGGACAGAGGTTATATATGTGGGAAAGAGGAGTGAGTACTGATTTGAGGGGGATACGGGGATGCTTCTGGAGTGCTAGTCATATTTGTTGTTGTTCTTGTTCTTGTTGTTTAAGAGAGAGGGGAAAGGATGGAGAAAGAGAGGGAGAGAAACATTGATGTCTTGGCTGCCTTCCGTTTGTGCCCTGACCGAGGACTGAACTCACAACCCAGGCATATACCCTGACCAGGAATTGAACCTGCAACATTTTGCTTTGTGGATGATACCCAACCAACCGAGTCACACTCGTCAGGGTTCAAGTTCTATTTCTTGATCTGGATGTCAATTGTGTGAGTGTATTCAACATGTTATAATTCAGTAAGCTGCATGATTAGTGAACATTTCTGTATGTAAGTAACATTTTGATTAAATGTTTCTGAATGATAAATGTTCCTCTTTTTGTACATCTGTATAGTGCCCTTAAACGACTAACCATAAACTCAGCTTTCCAGAATGCTGCATTCCTGTAGGTTCTAGAAAACTATGGTTTGACTCGACGTTATTGAATACAACCCGCAAGGTGGAAGCTCTGGATGCTGAGCTCAGTGTGGTGTTCCGTAATTATCACTGGAGATGCTGCTATCACACAGTGTACCTAATTTGAAGGAAGAGAGGAGACCCTATCTCTCCAAAGGACCCCATTAGATGACTCTCTCCTGAAAGGAACAAATGTGCAACGTGTTCCGAGTCCCAGTAATGACTAAAGATGTCTGCTTGGCAATAAATAATAGAATTTTCTCTCTAATGACTTCTTCCAAGTGCCTCCCAAGAGAAGCCATTAAAAGACCTAAGAAATTCAAGAAAAATGCTTACAAAGGATTTACAAAAAGAAAGAAAGAAAGAAGGGTCCATTCAAAGCCATCCTGTGAGCACATACAAGAAACTGGTTAAGAGCAGAGATTTGAGATTAGAATCTTAGAGCTAACATTTATTAATTACATGACCCCTGGCAAGTTACTTAACCTCCCTATTTCTTCATTTTAAAAAAGAAGTTAATAATATCGCCTTTCTCATAAGAATGTGGAAAGGATTAAATAAGCATTTATCATAGTGCCTGGCACATATAAAGCATTCAAGAATTGTAAAGGATCATGACGGTGGTGGTGGTGGTGATGGTGACTGGGGGTATGATGAAGATGATGATGAAAAATGATGACTATGATGATGAAGATCATGATGCCCAGTAGGCTGATCAACCAACAATGAGTTTCAAAGAGCTGGTCCTCAGGCACAATGACTGAATCTCCAAAGAAACACTCTAATAGGTACGAATAAAGGACTACTAAGGGAATTGCAATGGATATCACTGTTTTGGGGGATATCTCTTGCAGGGTCAGGTTATGGAGGGACTTGAGTAAGTCCTTATATTGAACTGAGTCTTCTTGCAGCTCATCACACCCAAGATAGAGTGCTGTGTGAGGTCCTCTCAGCCCCTCCTCATCTACACAACATACCCTGTCTATAATACCCTTTTCCTTTTCCCAAATTTAATAAAATATTTATTTGTAAATTATTAAATGCCAGTCTCCCTTAATAACTTGTAAATTCTATGAGGGCACAGACCAAGTCTCTTGAACTGCACTGTATCTTTAGCTTTTAGTGCACCTCTTAACACAAAGAAAATCCTCAATAAGTACCTGTTGAATGAATGAATGAATGACAAAGAGTGCATAGTTTGCTATTCCTGCTCTGGTTCCTCCTCCAAAGTTCTCATAGGTTTTATGGGTTACTGTGTGTACTGTCTCAACCTCCCTTATCCTTTTGTTTACCAAGCACTTGTCCATGCCAGCCTAGGGCTATGCCCCTGGAGACAGAGAAAAGGCATGGCTTCTGTCCTCTAGAAGCACACAGTCTATGAGATGGGAGAAAAAGACACATCAGCAGATAGTTTTTACAACATGTGATGGATGTTATGGAGGTATGAACAAAAATGGTCTGGGATCCCAGAGGAGGGGACACGTGAATCTACTGGGTGATTTAGAGGAGGCTTCAAGGAAGAGATGGCATTTGAACAGTGATGAGTGGAACAATGAGGAGTGGAAGTCTGTCCAGGGGACAAGATGAGCAACAGCATTCCAGGTAGAGAGGAAGGCATGGTAGGCTAGTCTAGGCCTTGGAAACCAGAACTATTTCCTAAATTCAGTATTTCCTAAGTTGCAAAGTAGGGTAGAGGCTGTGATAAGGAGCTGGGTGAGCAAGGAAAGAACACAGAGGGTAAATAGTTAAAGGCTTCTTCAAAGCTTTGCTAAGAACTGTGAACACCACCTTGGAGGCAATGAGGAGGCACTGATGAATTTGAGTTAGAGAATGCTATATTCAGATTTATGTTTTAGGAATATCAGGCTGAAAGTTACACGATTATTGGACTACAGCCCTGCCCTAAAAATCAGCTCAGTGTCAAGGGTCTTTCTTGCCTTGTTTACATGTGGACTGATAATTCACGCTAGAGCCTAGCCTCAAATCTGCAATCAAGGTTGAGTTCTCCCTGCCTTTTCACTTGCCATGTGAAAACTTCAGTTCCACCTAATTCCCAAATAGCTTTCCGGGTCCTTCAAATGTTTGTGTGTCAACCATTCAACATAAACTGTGATGAACTGTTTCCCAATTCATTGGCTATACCCATTAGCCTTACTGAATCTTGTCCAGTGCCATCACCTGCTCCACTTTGCCTCTGGGTTTCAGACTCCAGCTCCAATCTCAGCAAGGAGGACCTGAACCAGATCCCAACTCCATCACACAGCCAGCCCCTGCCACCTACCTGCTATATGCCCACACATCAACTACAAGGAACTCAGCTTCTGCCTTAACTTGTAACATGACATTGTATAGACTGCTGGAGCATTACATAAGCCACTGGGGTCCACTCCTCATTCTGCACAACTTCCAGAGCTCTGGGGAGCTGCCACTGACATGCTTCACTTAGAAACTGGCACAATAATTCAGCCCACCCCACCAGGATCAGGCAGAAAAAGATACTGATGACGGGTTGGCAGATAGGAAGACAGAGCTAAAAGTCCAAGAGTGAAAAGTGTGTATGTAAAGTGGGGCTGAATAATGCTGTTTCCCTGGATGAACTTCTTCAGTAAATGCTCCCAGAATTCCCAGGCAGAGATGAAAAATCTTCCATTCCAAATTAAAGATCATGCATGTTTAAAATTGCAAAGGCTGTCTTTCTACAATGGATGTAGCTAACAGACCTGCATTCAAATAATTCCCATTTAGTATGTGTAACCTTAGGCAAATTGCATAACCTCTCATTGTCTCAGTTTTCAATTACCTATAAAATGGCAGTAGCAGTACTTATGTCATATTGTTATTATGACAATTAATGAATTAATATTTAATATTGAGTATAAATGTTTACTATATTAATAAAATATATTGTTAATAAATAAATTCATTCATTAATAAAATATATTAAAAATAAGTCAGGATGCTCACATCCTTGCCATTCATTCCTCTTTCTATCCACAATTGTTCATCTGGCTCCAAGCTATCCCATGATGAGGTAGCACATGGAGAAAGAATGAACTTATATTGAGCTTCTGTAATGCATTTCATATTCATGATCTTCTTTAATCCTTATGACAAATTTATGAGATGATAATGATGATCCCTATCTTATACAGGAGACTGATTTATTTTTTAATATATTTTATTAATTAAGCAAACACTTATATGTACTTGTAGCTGAGAATATGGATGAGGGCAGGAAGCTCTAAAGGACATATGCTTCTAGGACCTCACTTCTTACCCTACTGTGACTATGTGATCTTCAAGGATACTAATCAAATTCCCTCTCCTCTCCTTAATATATAAAGTCACAAAAATGAGTGACCCAGGACAGCCTATCTCTCTCTACCCCATCCCCCTGGGTATGTGACCTAAGCTGGACCAATCAAAACCCTTCCCTGGGATTTTTCAGTTTGGAGTTAAAGGGAAAGAGATTTGTTTTTTTTAAGCTAGAAAGTCAACTGAAAGATTTTTCAGTGAAGGTCATTGGCAGCTATCTTTCCTGTCATTTGAAGAAAGTTTATCTCTAGTAAGTAAAGCAAGAGTAACACACAGAAATCCAGATGGAGATAAAGGATGAAAGGAGCAAGACAGAGTAGGTAGAAGGGAAGGATTGAAAAGGAAGAGGGAGAAGAGAGGGGGAGAGAGAGAGAGGGAGAGAGAGGAAAAGAAAAGCATTTGAGTCCCTAGATCCATATATACATGAAGCCAAATCCACCCCTGGGCTTTCTAAATATAGGACTCAATAAATTTTCTTTTTGCTTTAGTTTGACTTTATATCTATCACTTGCAGTGGTAAAACTTGTGACTAATTTTGAAGCAAAGAAAGAAAATAATTCTGCCTAGACTATAAAATTCATTAGCAGACTAAAGAAACAGTTTTCATGACTAAGCTGAGGTGGCTGACCAGGAGGGTGGCAGTTGGTGTTTAAATGTCATTGAGATGACAGCAGATCAGTTGACTTCAAAACTACTTAACTAGATGTCACCTTTAGGGGAAGACTCTTAATGGATGTCAGAGGGCTCCTGTCCACATTCTAATCAACTTCTCTAATAACTACTTCTTTATTAAAATTGTGGATAATCCAAAATTAGATAATGTGGATTAGTCACTCAGTGACAGAATCCAGATTCATGAATGGTTGATAGCTATAGGGGTGAACCCAAATGTACTGGAATAAATATAGTGGGGAATTATGTCAAGCTTTATGCATGAGGAGGGCAGCAGACCTCCCAGCACATCACAGGAATTTTGGCTGGCTACAAGCTTGGTGTGATCCCAGAGTACAGCTGCCAAAATAGCAAACACAAGACCTGGCAAGCTTAATACAAACACAGTGTCCGGGACAAGTGAGATAATCATTCAGCTTTGCTCCATCCTGATTAGGGCACACCTGGAGTGTGAAGTGCAAGGAAACAGGGAACAGCATCCTATAAAAAATGGTTAAAGGAATGGGGCATTTGAGTCAGAAGGCATAGTAGCTATTTCTCCACTAACATCTCAAGGACTGATAGATGGCCAAGGGGATATATGCTTGACCCCCAAGGATAGAACCTCAACGATGAGTGAAAGTTATGTGACAGGCAGATGCTGGCAGCAGAGAAGCACAACTGAGTCAGCCCTAGCTCAGGCTCCACCAGGCTGTGGGTGGTCACCTAAAGGAAGCTCAGGTTCTTCTCTCCTCACCCTTCCACTGCTAAGGCATAGGACACTGTTATTGTGCTGGCTCTGAGGACATTTCACTGGCCACTGTAGTGTGTCCACAGCAACAGGATAGGGCAGTGAGGTGACCAAGTGTTAGAGTATGTGGGGCATTGGAGTCTGGAGGTGGAGGTTGGGAGAGGTGGTAATAGGAAAGCAAACTCATAGAAAAGTGAATACCTTTTGTCCACCTTCTCTTTGAGCCTTACCATCTCATTTGAAAAGAAAAAAATATAAAGTATATATATTCCCGGAATTCAGCTCTTTGTTGGGGTGGGGCTAGTAAAGTTATGTATTTTTTAAAAACTTTCCTAGATTCTATGCGATCCCTATTAAAATACCAATGACATATTTTATAGATTTAGAATAAATATTTCAACAAATTATATAGAACCAAAAACCACCCTGAATAGCTTCAGCATTCTTGAGAAAGAAGAACAAAGTGGGAGGGATCACAATACATGATCTCAAACTATATTATAAGGCCACCATAATCAAAACAGTTTGGTATTGGCATAAGAACAGACACATAGATCAATGGAACAGAATGGAGAGCCCAGAAATAAACCCAGGTGTCTCCGGTCAATTAATATTTGACAAAGGAGGCAGTAGCATAAAATGGAGTAAAAATACCCTCTTCAATAAATGGTGTTGGGAGATCTTGACAGGTACATGCAAAAGAATGAAACTAGACTAACAAATTACATGAGAATAATCTCAAGATAGATAAAAGACTTAAATATCAGGTGTGACACAATAAAAGTCTTAGAGGAAAACACAAGCAGTAAAATTTCAGGTACCCCATGCAGCAATATTTTCACCAATATATCTCCTAGAGCAAGTGAAATAAAGCAACAAATAAACAAATGGGAATACATCAAACTAAAAAGCTACTGCATGGCTAAAGAAAACATCAGCAAAATGAAAAGAGAACCAACCATATGAGAAAACATATTTGCCAATGATACCTCAGACAAGGGTTTGATCTCCAAAAAATGTAAAGAACTAATACAACTCCACTCCAGGAAGACAAACAATCCAATTAAAAAATGGGCAAAGGGTACAAACACTTCTCCAAGGAAGATGTACAGAAGGCCCATAGACATATGAAAAGATGCTCAACATCACTAGCCATCCGAGAGATGCAAATTAAAACCACAATGAGATACCACTTCATACCAGTCAGAGTGGCCATCATTAACAAATCAACAAAGTGCTGGTGAGGATGCAGAGAAAAGGGAGCCCTAGTGCATTGTTGGTGGGAATGCAGGCTGGTGCAGCCACTGTAAAAAACAGTATGGAATTTCCTCAGAAAACTAAAAATGGAACTGCCTTTTGATCCAGTGATTCCAGTGCTGGGATTATACCCTAAGAATCCTGAAACACCAATTCAAAAGAACCTGTGCACCTCAATGTTCATGGCAGCGTTATTTACAATGGCCATGAATGGAAACAGCCTAAGTACTCATCAGTAAATGAGTGGATCAAGAAACTGTTGCACATTTACACAATGGAATTCTACACAGCAGAAAGAAAGAAGGAGCTCCTACCTTTTGCGACAAAACAAAACCACAGGCATGGAAATAAAGAACAAACTGACAGTGACCAGAAGGGAGGGGGGAAGGAAAGAAGAGGGATAAGAAGGGAAGAGTCTAGTCAATGAACATGTATAAATGACCCATAGACATGGACATCAGGGTGGGGATTGACTGTGGGATCAGAGATGGGGGGATGAGGGGGCTGCAGAGAGCAACAGAGGGAAAAATTGGGACAACTGTAATAGAATAGTAATAAAAAAACTTTCCAAGTGATTCTGATGCATAGCTAGGTTTGGGAACTGCGCAAATGACCCCACAAAGTGCTGATTTCAGGGAAAGTCACTTTATTAATTGGTTTCCAGGTTTGATGGATCAGCAGTCCACTCTGCCCTATTCTCCATGTAATCAGAGTCAGTGTCTGAAGCTGGAAGCCCTTCTCCTTTGCTCTTTTGCCTTCTGTCCTCTGCTCTTCACCTTTGAACCATCAATGACCCAGCTTTCACCAATGGCAATAAGAAAGATACAGTCCTTGATCTCTTTCATAAAGCTTGTACTCTAGCTTGAGGAAGCAGATGATAAAATCATTTCAGAGAATGGTTAAGGGCTATGAAGGAAATAAAGTCAAACAAAACAACGGGAAACATAAACTGGCAGTCAGAGGAGCCTCTTTAAAGAGATAACATCAGAGCTGAAACTTAAAAGACAGGGAGTGAGTCATACAAAGAGCAACCTAGACGTGGATAAGAGCACATACAAAGGCCCTGGGGTGGGAATAAGCCTGGTGTATTTAGAAAATTCAAAGAGCAGTATTGCTGTTTTGGGGAGAAGGAGAAGTAAAAAAGGGAGAAGGAGAAAAGGAAGAAGGAAGAAAGAGGAAGACATCAGAAGAGCTGCCTTTGGCACCTAGAATCAACATTTAGTTTTTATGGCCTGCTTCTGAGTCTGCCCACCTTCCCACACTCCTGCCCCCCACGTGGAGTGGTTTGTGCTCAGAACCCTTGCCCGCCCTTCCCCTCTCTAGCACAGTCCATGAGACATACTTGCAAATATCTGAACCACAACTGTAAATTGGATTTAAGTTATTTCTCATGGATTATCAGTGCCTCAGCAAATCAATAGATGTGGGGAGGCTCCTGTTTAAGTTTTCCTGAACTTTTCATAGCAGTTATGATTATTCTGTGAAAGTTAGAAGCTTTGTTTATGCAGAGCTTGCAAAGAACTTCTGGTGGTGTCACCTAATCCCTGACCCTTCCTGTCTTAGCCTCAACTCCAGAGCAGCAAAGACACCTGGTAAAAATTTCACACTAGCAAGAGCTGGCCAGCTGCATAGAATGCTTTATGGGACATAGTAAGTTCCCTGATAAACATATATTCAAATGCAACTACACACTGTTAAAAACAAAAGAGAGGAAATAAAACTTTAGATAATGTGGGCAACTTGCTACTTCACTATGTGCTTGAATGACCATGAGTTCCCTTACTCCATCATATAGTCTTTCAGATTTGTCATGTCAGTGTTTAAGGACAAGAGAACCAATTATTTTCTCTGGTACTAAACTTAGGAAACATCAATCTCTTCCAATGCTGAGGAGGAAATCACAAGTGCTGGACTTACTGAAAAATGTCAGTTTGTTTCTATTCCCCACTAACAAAACTATCTGGAGGGGTATATAAATAAGGCTAGATTGATCGTAGTATCCATACTATATTTAATGTATAATTTCAAAGGATTTTTAAGGAATAATTTTGACTTGTGTGATTATGGTTTTCCATAGTGCCTTTTGAATATAACCTTCAAATAAGATGAGACTCAACTGTACTCAAATTATTTCTCTTGTCTTCATTCTGAATGTATATCCAGTGTTTTCCTCTTTCTTTCCTTTTTAGTTTCTTTTCTCTTCTTCTTCTTCTTTCTTTCATACACACACAAACACATGTGTATTTACTTGCATTATCCAACTATACCTTCACCTCTTTCTTTACTTGAAGCTTCCTTTTTTTTTTGAGGGAGAAGATAAGACAGAACAGGCAACTCAAACATATTGGCCCCTTTCTGTCTTCTTAGTATGAAACCTATCAACACACACACACACATACACTCCTTCCCCTACTGATTCAGTCAGCAGTTATATCAACTTCACATGCTGTTGAGAAGATCCATCTAGATGACCTGTCACTGCAAGAACATCAAGTATTGTGGTTTTACGTAATGGTGCATTAAAACATTTGACAGAGACATCTAATTGACCCTCCAATTCCATTTTCATCTTTGTCCTTTTGAAAAAATAGATTCTTCCTCCAAGTTTTAGGGGGGCATGTGGCTGTCCAGCTAAGTGCAAGATTTCACAGGCTCCCTTGCAGCTAGATGTGGCCATGTGACTAAATTCCTATCAATGAAGTGTGTTTGAAAGTGCTGGGTGCCATGTCTGGGTCACATCATTAAAAGAAAGTTGCTTGTCCTCTACTTCCTTTTTCCACCTGCATGTTGAATAGAACTCAGATGTGGTGGTAAACGAGCTGGCTTATAACTATGCTAATAAGAAAATCCTAAAACAGTGCTGCCCAATAGAAACAAGCCCAAGCCTGGTGAAATTAATTTTCTTTCTTACTAGGTATCCAGTAGGAATAAATGTAAAACAAATAAAATTAACTTAAACAACACATTGTATCTAACCTAATGTATATAATTATCACTTAAACATATAATCAATATAAAATTATTAATGAGAAGTTTTCATCTTTCTTCACATTAATTATTCACAAGTGTGTATTTTACACTTCCAGCATATATCAGTTTGGATTAGCCATGTTTCAGGTACTATGACTTATGGCTACCTATTGGACAGAAGAGTGTTAGACAATGGTGAAGGAACAACCACATAACTATGTATGAAGACGTACTCGAGTTTTAAATCTTGAAAATTACAATTTGATGCACTTTCATCTTTTTGTATGTTCTGATTTTCTTGCACTTCATGAAACTGAAAGCAATAAAGAGTCTCCACAACCATTAGGCATTCAGATTCACAGTCTGTCCAGAAAGTGCCCAGCCATGTTATATGAAAAATAGAGATATTTACTGAAGAAGATAAAAGAAATTTTGTACAATAGGACAATGACGCCTCTGTCCCTTTCAAAGTAGGCACCTTGGGACCTCACACAGTTCTTCCAATCACTATCAGCTGCCTCATTGTATTGTCCTGAATCTCATCGACAGTCTGAAGTCTCTTCTCTTTCAAAGGTGATTTTAGTTTTGGGATAAGCCAAAAGTTGCAGGGCACCAAATCTGGGCTGTAGGGGGGCTGAGTCACCTTGGTGATTTGATGTTTTGCCAAAAATCTCTGCACAAGATGTGATGCATTAGCAAGCATGTTGTTGTGATGAAGCTGCCAATCATAACCAGTTGCCCATAGCTGTGGCCTTCTGAAGCAACTGAATAGTTTCTGTAGAGGAATATTCAAGCTTAATGCAAAAACTGGTGCAGATTCATTACTGTACTCTCTCAGTCATTTTGAATGCAAGAACCACAGTACATATGCTCACTCAATGGTGTCTACTGCCCCCACTACTAGTACAGTGAAGTTGTCATTGTTCACACATGTGCATTCCAGTCCACTCTCCTTGCCTGCCAGGTTACATTGATGTTGCGCAAACTGTTATCATTATATTAACAGCAGTTAGACTTTTTCCAGACGGACCTCATATATGCATCTTTTAATTTTAATTATCAATTTGAACTAAATATTTATTAAAAGGGGAAAAAGGTTTAAAAATAAATCTAAATAATAAAAAAGAGGGAAATAAAAATGAAAATAATAATTTGCAAAGATATCTGCATGACCATATTCACAGTAGCATCATTTACAACTGCCAAGCTGTGGAAACAACCTAAGTGTCCATTGATGAATAATGAATAAAGAAGATGCAGTACATGTGTGCAATGGAATATTACTCAGCCATAAAAAAGAATGGAATCTTGCCGTTTACAACAAAATGAATGGACATGGAGGGCATTGTGCTAAGTAAAATAAATCAGACAGAGAAAGACAAATATTGTATAATCTCACATATGTAGAATCTTAAAAAAACAAAACAACAAATTCAAGTTTATACATGCAGAGAACAGATTGGTGGATGCCAGAAGAGAGTAGAGGGGGGATGATGAAATGATCAAAAGGTACAAAATTCCAGTTAAAATCCTGAGGATGTAATGTACAGTGTGGTGGCTGTAGTTAATTGTACTGTATTGCGTATTTGAAAGTTGCTAAGAGAGTAAATCTTAAAAGTCCTCATCAAGAGAAAAAAATTTGTAACTGTATGGTGACAAATGGTAACTAGACTTACTCTGTTGATCATTTTGTAGTGTACACAAATATTAAATCTTACATTGTACACTAATATAGTTATTTGTCAATTATACCTCAAACATTATTTTTTATTGTTGTTTAAGTACAGTTGCCTCCATTTTCCCCACACCAGTCCCCCTGCCCCTCCCATCCCCACCTTCCACCCTTGATCCTACCCCCCTTTGGCTTTGTCCATGTGTCCTTTATACATGTTCCTTGATGACCGTTCCCCTTTTTCCCCTGTTATCCCCTCCTCCCTCCCCTCTGATACTGTCAGTTTGCTCTTTATTTCAATGTCAGTGGTCCTATTTTGTTTGCTTGTTTGTTTTGTTGATTAGATTCCACTTATAGGTGAGATTATATGGTATTTGTCTTTTACCACCTGGCTTATTTCACTTAGCATAATGTTCTCCAGTTCCATCCATGCTGTCACGAAGGGTAGGAGCTCCTTTTTTTCTGCTGCATAGTATTCCATTGTGTAAATGTACTAGTTTTTAGATCCACTCATTCACTAATGGGCACTTAGGTTGCTTCCAGCACTTGGCTATTGTAAATTGTGCTGCAATGAACATTGGGGTGCATATGTTCTTTTGAATTGGTGTTTCAGGATTCTGAGGGTATAATCCCAGCAGTGAAATTGCCAGGTCAAAAGGCAGTTCCATTTTTAGTTTTCTGAGGAAACTCCATACTGTTTTCCACAATGGCTGTACCAGTCTGCATTCCCACCAACAGTGCACTAGGGTTCCCTTTTCTCTGCAACCTCACCAGCACATGTTGTTTGTTGATTTATGTATGATGGCCATTCTGACTGGTGTGAAGTGTATCACATTGTGGTTTTAATTTGCATCTCTCTGATGGCTAGTAATGCTGAGCATATGTCTCTGGGCTGTCTGTATGTCCGCTTTGGAGAAGTGTCTGTTCAGGTCCTTTGCCTTTTTTTTAATTGGGTTGTTTGTCTTCCTGGAGCAGAGTCGTGTGAATTCTTTATATATTTTGGAGATCAAACCCTTGTCTGAGGTATCATTGGCAAATATGTTTTCTCATTCGCTTGGTTCCCTTTTCATTTTGATGATGTTTTATATAGCCATGCAGAAGCTTTTTATTTTGATGAAGTCCCATTTGTTTATTCGTTCCTTTATGTCCCTTGCTCTAGGGGACATATTGGTTAAAATACTGCTGTGTGGAATATCTGAGATTTTCCTGCCTATGTTCTCTATAAAACTTGTATGATGTCATGACTTATATTTAAATTTTTTATCCATCTTGAGTTTATTCTTGTGTATGGTATAAGTTGGTGGTTGAGTTTCATTTTTTTGCATGTAGCTGTCCAGTCAAACATTATTTTTTAAAAAGAAGGTAATAGTGCAAAAAAAGAGGAGAGGTAGGAGGAGTGACTTACAGTTAATTACAATATCATGTGCAGTACCTAAAATAAAAACACTAGATATGAGCTTATTTAAAAGACCCCATCAAGCCTGAATTTCCCAGATTATACTTATGTACTTTTGAAGCATATGATTTTACTGGTATTATCATATAACATCTGCATGTAAAAATAAAACAATAGTCAAATTAGTTTCTTTTTTCCTATCCAATTTGCTTCTGTTTCCCCACAAACAAAACAAATGGGCTAAAGATTGACAAGTTTCTTCATGTTTCTAAATCAATCCTCTGGTTTATGGGAAAATGCAAAACTGCAGTCTATAAAAAGAAAAAAAAAAGCACATGTAAATAAAGACCCATCATTTCATATTCTGTGTCCCAAGATATGTCAGTATTATCTTGATTTGTTGCTTCTGTTGTCCTTCAGTGAAGACACTGTCCAGAAGGCTGAGGGTAGCTGAGTAGATTTTTTCTACTCCTAATTCATTTTACTGCATCTGCATGGAAGATTGGCTTGAGAGCACAGATTTAGGAGTAAGATATCCCTGAATTTTTATCTTGACTCCACTGACTATTAGCTGTGCGACCATGGCAAGTTACTAATCTCCTTAAAACTTAGTGTTCTCCTATGCAAATTAGAATAATAAACCACTTCAAAGTACTACAAGGAATAAGATGTGAGATGAGTAGGAAGCACTTCACACAATGTCTCATCCAGTGCTCACTGCCAAGTATTTTTCTATTTCTAAAATAATCATCTCGGAACATGTATTTATTTTAGCACCTACTGTGTGGCAATTTCTTTTGACATGGATTATTTCTAATTCTCACAGCAACACTGGGGGTGGGGTACGGAAAAGCACTCTCACTTTACAGCTGGAGAAACTGTGGGTCAGAGAGGTGAAGTCGCCTGTTTCAGGTTGCAAAGTAATTATGTGCCCGAGCAGGAGTTGAAACAGACTCAGCCAATATCAAAGCCTGCGCTCTTCCTACTAGGCTGAGGTGGCCACTCTGGAACATACACTCCAAGGCAGTGTGTGCCCCAGAGTGGGACAAAGAAAGGAAGGCAAAGCAGCTTTGGAGGTCTCCAAACCTCCCGGTTTAGAATAAATCCCCCAATTATGCTTGAAGTTGGAGAAGCTTTTCAAATCTCAACTGGACATTCTTTTCCCATCAAGTTCCTTGAAATTTCCCTTTAAAGAGCATCTAGGAAAAGCCACTCTCATTAGCCGGGGTCTGGCTTTATTTTCGTAATAAACAGACCTCTAGTCAGACAAAAGAGCCTCCTTTATTTTCAATCAATTCTTGAACATTTCAGCTGATTCTCTTCTATTTGGCTTGAAATTGTGATCTGGGAATGGCTGGTCCTGCAAATTGTCCTCCCATAAGGAATGCCCCTTGAGGATCCTCAACTTGTTATTTTTAATCACTGTAATCTCCTTTTCAAAGGAGGGCATGGTCAGAAACAGAGCAGGCCTTTCAGAGCTTTCTAAAGCATAATTATTGCAGAGGGACAAGGATGGGGGGGAGGGAGGGAGAGCAGAGAGAAGTGGTGGGAGAGAGAAGGAGGTCAATATAGCACTAACAGCTTGGGAAAGGCTGAGTAGCAATCTCAGTGGGATCCTGGCTATTGAGAAGAAACCCCATGTGTGTGTATATATATATATATATATATTTTAAATATATGTATATGTATATGTATATTTTTTTAACAGTGACCATTTTATTCCATGCTAGAATGCCTGAAGGATATACTGGGGTGCGGAGCATGGAGAGCAGAAGCTGTTTGGAGATGAACTGGAATACTGGGGACAAAGATTTGAGGTAGGAAACAAGCCAAGGACTGATTCCAAGGATTGTGAGGGGCACTAATTCAGGAAAAAGTTAAAAAAAAAAAAAGCAATAGAACACCAGAGGAATGTTAATTTCCACAGCCCTAAGTCAATACTCCAAGCAGAATACTTTTCACACAAGTATTCTAAGAAAGTATAAGCCAACAGAAAAATGTCAAACTAGGTCAGCATCCCCTTCTTCCCAACTTTGAGTGTCAGAATCAGGTTTGCTAATCACAGAAGGCCTCAGTATGGTTCCTGCAAGATCTTTCAAGATCTCTTAGCCAGCAGAAAGGAGAAAGGATGGTTGCCCACCTAGTAGTTTGAGTGGGGGCTTCGCCGTCCAAAAGGCTAGCATTTTTGGTTGGAATTACTGTAGGGTGAAAGTCCAGTGCTCCCCTAGCTCCAGTTCCCACCTCCAGGCCACCGGCTCGAACGCAGCCATGGAACCTCTCTGTTCCTGTAAATACCTGATGTACCTCCCTCCCAGGGCCGGCGCCCGCTGCTGCCAGTGCTCAGCCAAACTGGGAGGATTCAAGCGAGCGAGCCAGCGAGCGTGGGAAGAGATGCTGGGTAGGACACTTGGTCTGGGCCCCACACTGGTCTAAACTACCCAAAAAATACCCTCCTGGGCTTAAATTAGGAACAGTTTTAGGCAAGGCTCCTACCATGGAGAAATCATTCATTTACTCAGTTAATTCTTGAGGACCCTGAAAACCACCATTCACTGATAGATTGGATAGGTGGAGTACTGAGAAAGCCTTTTAAACACACACACACACACACACACACACACACACACACACCCCTAAAACAAAACAAATGTGACCAAGTACCTCTCTCCATTATTAAACTAATAAAGGCTGCATATCCGACCCAAATGAACATATATTAAGAGCACACTCTACTTTGTGAACTTGCTCCTGACAACACAGAGGTCGGATAAACAGCTAATATTTTCACACTGGAAAATGGACTCAGAGAAAGTAAGGGTTTGCACAAGGTCATACAGCTGCGAAACTCAAGTTGATCTGACTCTAGAGCCACATCTTTCCCTGCCCCGGGGAGCTGGGGCAGTTTCCTAAGAGAACACAGATCCTCCGTTTGAGGGAGGGCTGAAGAGGCCAACGCGGTTAAGCCCGCTTCCCTCCGGTCCACCGGGAGCAGATGCTGGCTCCCAGCTAGGCGGAGACGCTGTGGCCGCACGTCGGTTTGGCTCCTTCAGCCGCGCACGCACCCCGCCAGCTCCTTCCTGAGCTGGGTCGTCAGTCCGCCGCCGGACGTGATCCTCCTCCCAGCGGAGTCCGACCATCCCGCCGACCTGCGTGCCCAGGCGCTGAGCACCTCCCGGTGCCGAGGGTGCCTGCAGGCAGGCTCTCGGTAGCCCAGGTGGAGAAAGTCTGGGGCAGGGACCGGGGAAACGGCAGAAGCGTTCTGGGAAGGGTGGCCCGGGCGCCCGGTGACACTGCCCCAAACTTTCTCCACTGTTGCTCCTATCGCTTCCACCTGTGATGCTCTAGGAACCGGGAAGGCGGGGGTGGCAGGATGGCGGCTGTGAACCCATTTGCCCCACCAGATGCCCCAACATACCACTTTTCCCTGCGTGGTACCATAGTTGACTTATGTAGGAGCGGGCAGGAGTGAAGGGATACGCGCCCTGTCACTCCTCGCCTGCGGGGCCCCAGGTGAAGCCTGGCAGGCTCCCTCCCCTGCCTCAGGTCCTGTCTCCCAACTGCAGAAGGCAGCTGTTCCCCGGTTGGGGGGGGGGGGGGAGAAGATGTCTGGGGAGATGGCCGGGCTGAGGAGGGCGGAGGTGGGCCTTGGGGATGGAGTCAGGGGTCATCAGGTCTGTGCGGGTCGCGCTGCCAGTCCTGCCCGGAAAGCGCTCACCTGCTTGGGCATCCCCTCCCCGCGCTCCCGAAAGCCCGTCCGCATCTGGGGAGCTGAGGTGCCACATCCCTGGGGCACGAAGCCTCCGGGTTTCCGGAGCCAAGGCCACCCGGCCTCCAGGGAGCAGGCCTCAGGAATTCGGGCTTCCCTTTCCGTCTTCATCGGGATCCCCTTTCCTCTCCGAGACTATCCTGAGATCTTTGAAGGCCCGTTCCATTGGGAGCCTATCCTAGAAAATCCAGGGTCTCTTCCCTTGCCTGGGACAGAAAGAATATTATTGGGAGTTCTTCCCAGAGACCCTTCCGAAAAGCTTCAGGCTCTTCCTCCTCTCCTCCCCGTGCCCAGTTAAGGGGGGAAGCTTAAAGTCCCTTTTCCTAAAGGGATCTGTTGGGGAAGCTGGAGTGACCGTCCCGCCGGGGGTCAGTCAGAGACAAACTGATATGTTCTCCCTCAGGAATGGGAGCGGGGAAAGCCGGAGTTCGCCACCTTGCCTGGGACCCAACTGGGAGAAGCCAGGGTCCCCTCCCCTCCAGAGGCAGATCTGTAGAGAGGTGGGTCTGCACGGTTCTCCGGAGCCGGCGGACTCCCTCCCAGGCAGGTCGGTGTGGCGCGTCGCTTCGCTTTAGCACACACCCGGGAACCGCGAGTCGGAGATGGGGGCTGCTAGCCTGGCTGTGGGCCCCGCGACGGCCCCGGAACTGGCTTGGGGATTGGCTCGCAGCTAGAAGGGCTGAGGGCAGCCAGGGCAGAAGTGCCCTTGCCCGGCTGCGCCGGCACTGTGCGCCCGGACTCCGTGCGCCCTCCTCCGGCACCGCGCGTCCAGCGCCCCCCGGGGGCCGGGTCCCGCGACCCCAACGCCACGCCGGGCCACTTACCGCGGTAGCTGTTTCCGGGCTTGTAGAAGTCGGGGTCTCCCTCCACTCGGAGGCTGAACTCGGTGTAGCCCTCGCGCCGCGTGCCTTGAGCCCGCAGGATGCGGCTGCAGTAGCCCTCCGACCTGGGCGCTTTGTCCAGGGTCTCGTCGGAGAAGGCCAGCGCCGCGGCCAGGGGCAGCGCCAGGACCAGCAGCGCTGGACTCCTGCTCAGCCTCAGGGTCGCCGGGGACAGCCTCATCCTCGCGGGTCCCCAACTTTGTGCCGCTGCCGCCGGCCCTCTCAGCACGCGGCTCCTGCCCGAAGGGGTCCCCGCGAAGCGAGACCTGGCGGAGCCCGGGCGGGAAGCGGGAGCTCCGAGCGGAGAGACCGTGCCTGCCTCGGTTTGGCAGCTGTGCGGCGCTGAGCTGAGCTGAGCGAGTGAGCAGCGCGAGGAAGGGAGGGCGGTGGCGAAGGAAGAGGGAGGGCTGATTTTGCCCAGATCCCCGAGCGCAGCGCTGTTTTGTTTCCGAGCTGGCGATTAGCGGACCGGCGGTGTTTATTTTGCGATGCTGATTTCCAGGGTCTGGTGAGGAAGTCACAGGATACAAGGACACTAAGGGCTCTGTCCCACCACCAAGGAGGCGGCTGCCCCAAACCCTGCTGTACTCTGGATTGTGGGAGGAGGGTACTGGGAGGAGGGTACTGGAAGGAGGGAAAGACAGAACTAACTTTTGTTGCACACGTACTCTGTGCCTAGCTATATGCTGGGCGGTTTACTTACGGTATCTGCTCACCTTCACACGTACTGCACATAATAAACATGACATTACTTTCACGCATTGTATAGATGAGCAAACAGAGGCCTCAGCCAAACTGTTAAGGCGGGGTCAGATGCCATAGCTATCTATTGCCCTTCCCACAGCGGCTGTTGCAACAAGTCAGACTGGAGGATGAGAAATGGACAAAACAACCCATCCATCGGGCCCTGTAGACAGAGTGCCTGTGGCCTGTCATACTTTTGGAGATTCCTGCAGCATTCTTTACAACCAGAAGAAAAGAAATTAGGTCCGATAAAATGTTTCACTATATAATACCCATATACTTGTATTTGTACCTATGCAGTCCAGTACCTAAGATATGTTTACTACTGTTTCATAAAGAAAGGAATTCACAAAGAGGAAAGTGCCTAATGTCCACAAAAGTCCTCATGTTGCCTTGGAAAGGAGTTTTGAAAGGTTCAGAGAAAAGCCTGACTTTTCTTGGCTTAGATTTTAGTTCAGGTTCTCTGGCCTCAGGGACAGATGCTGGGAGGGGAGCTGCCCCAGAGGCACTGCTCCCCAGGGCCTCAGGCATCAACCTCAAGGCCACACAGGAGAAAGGCCAGGTGAGGAAACTTCTCCCAGTGTTTCCCTGGGGAAGACCTGGATCAAACCTTACTTCTGCCACCCACCCACTGTGAGTCTTGGGAGAGTTACTTAACCTCTCCAAGCTTCAGTCTCATGCTCTGGAGAAGGTGTTGGTGTGTGCCTGTGGGCCAACACACTCTTCCTCTAGCGAGTGCTAGAATCAAGTGAAATGACCCATATAAAACTTGGGCAGGTCTCCAGGGACACCCCCCCCACCACCACCGCTCTCCCCCAGCCATCCCTTCAGTGGGTGGGTCTTGGCTGACCCTTAGAACCACAGCAAGGTAGACCAAGCCTACCTTGGAGAGGCCTTAGGCCTCTGTCTCCCCTCATTATGCACATGCCTCCCTAGCTGCTCTTTGATTACCCAGCTCCCCCTTCCCCTGGGCAGTCAACACACTTCAAGAGCCTACATTAAAAAGCCATCTCCTTTGCTTTCCAGGTCAGGTTTTTCTTTGACATCACTAACAAAATAGCCCAGAGAAGCCATCTGCACTGCAGGTTTCCGTTCCTCTTCACCAGCCCACTTACTCCTCAGTTCTTGTGCTGGGACTCCCGCTGCCACTATTAACTGGTCATCTTACTCAGAGGTCACCCAAGAGTAGCCTCTTGCTGAAGTCAGTTACTGTATGCCCTTTTCTCAGCCCTGACCCTCCTTGACCCTCAACAGTGCGGGATCCAGCTGGCCAGCCTTCCTTTACAAAAGTGACACTCAGATTCACATCTGCATCCTGAGTGAATTGTCCCCAGTGTCACTGTACTGGCTCGGAGCTCATACTAGCTTCCATGGTGCACAATCCCAGTCATCCAGCAAGCCTGCACTGAGTGTAGATTTGGGGCCAAGTCTGGGCTGAGCAATGGGCACCAAAGAGAACAAAAATTCGTCCATTTATTCATTCCTGTTGAAGGCCCTCCATGTGCTCAGCTCTGGGACACAGACATATATTGCCTTTCTGGATCTTACAGTCCTGTGGGAAAGGCCCATTTCAATACAGTTACATGAATCTTTTCAAATTACAATTGTGATATATGCTACAAACTAAGTGGTTCATTCGAGTGTACCTGATTTTTATCTCAGAGGACAGAAAACCACAGAGACACATAAAATGTGGCTCCTGTTTCACAAAGCTCAAAGCTTATTGTATGTCCAGTAGCCCAAATGTGTGCTCTTGAACGTCTTTTCCTCTAAATCAACACATTCAAATCTATGTGGAGGTGGGTGGCGTGGAGCAGGCTGTATGTAATAGTTATTTTTTCACGGAACACTGACAGAAAAACCATATGAGAAAGCAGGCCCGTTTTCCCTCCCCCTTCCTATTTTCCAGACTAGGAACCTATAAAATTACCTGTTGAGGTGCCACGGCTAGTAAAAGGAAAAGAACCAGCATTCAAATCAGGTTTCATCAATAACAAAATGGGGTTCTTCCCACTATACCATGTGACCCCATCATCTGGGCAATGATAGCCGGCTCTAAGCAGCCATTCACACTTCAGTCCCGCTACTGAAGCTAGATTTCCCTTACCCATCTCTGCTGTCCCATCAGACCTTAGCTCTCTCTCCGCACAGCTATCTAAGCCATCACCAGGTCATTAGTTTCCCCTTCCAACTACCTTTTGAATCCACTTCTCTCTATCTCCTCTGCCACCACACCAGTCGGAGCTGTCATCATCTCTCAGCCTCCTAGTTGGACTGCCAGCTCTGCACTTTCTCCCCTCTGATCTGTCTTCTGCACTGAAGCCCAGATGATCCTTTTTTAACATGCAGACTTGAATGGCAATCCCAAGGTCAAAATCCTTTTTCAGTGTCTTTTCAGGGTATGCAGAACAAAGACAAAATCTTGAATGTGGCCTCCATGGCCCTGCTGGATGGCCTCTCGGGCCATGTGCCCTTTCTCTCATGGGCTCCCGCCACCTCGGCCCTCTGACTGGAATCTGACACTCTTTAGTCTCTTCCACCACTGCGCTCTCCCAGCCAACCCCTCTGCATCCTTTAGATCTCCGTACAAAACTGCTTCCTCAGAGAAATCCTTCCTGATCTCCTAGAACAGATCCTGCCCCTCTTTATATGCACTCCTGGAACCTGATACCTTTTCTCTTAATGTTCTCAAGATGTATAGTTACATGTATAGTTATTCATTTACGTGTTTGATTTCCACATTTTGCATTTGTTTGGTTTCTGTCTCCATCACTAGATTCTAAGCCCTGCACGGGCAGGGACTGTCTCTGGAGCTCACCACTGCGTTCTCCGTGCCTATCACAGTGCCTGGCTCCATAAATATTTGTTCTATGAATAAAAAGTCTTTAACACTCTCTCAGTGCCCTGTTACTCAACTTAATTTCTTCAAGTGGCCTCAAGACTCCACGACCTGATCATAGATCCCAGACCGAGCTCCTGGTGCCACCAAGCTGGTTACCTTGTCCTCCAACTTCAGACTTGATTTGGCACATTTGCTTATAGCTTCCTCATCACCTAGGATGCCCTTCCTCCTCCTTCCTGGTTAAATTCTCTTCTCCTCCACAGAATGAGATCCCTTATTCTCTCCTCTGGACCTCAGTAGAATCTATGAAGAGAAAGTTTATTTTGACTATTGTGTTCCGATGGGTTGTCATGAATTATTGTGTCTGGTCTCATCTCCTAGCAATGAATCCAGTTTATTTTCTGTTTAATTTCCTGTTCAGATGTTTTGTTCTGTTGTAAAATACACTGGACTTCAAGAAATCTCTTTCCAGTTTTCTAGCCTAAGGCAGAGCTGGTGCTAGTTGCTACGATGTTGCTAGGGAAAGTCATTTAGCCAGGGCATATAATTAACTTTATCAGTGTGTACGCGTGAGTCATAGAAGAGAAGAGCTGGGGGCTTCCCTTCTGCTAGGAAAAAAAGATCCCTTTGATTGGAAAAAGTTAAGATCAGCCTCCTTCTCACACCTTCTCTTTAACAGAGAAGGAAAGAAAAAGGAATTTCTGGATTAGTGTCTTTCTGAGTACACCATTGAAACACAAGCATCAGATGTTTGCCTCAAATGCAGATTCCAAAATCCCACCCCAGGCCTATTGAATTGGTACTTCGAACAAATTCAAACTGAGGTTGAGGATACCACCGTGCTGGAGTTTACAACTTAGACGTGAAGGGCAGCCACCCCTCTAACTTCCATGATGACTCCAGTGAGCTCAGCCCCCTCCACACCAGCTGCCTCCCCCACAGAAACATCCTCAGCTTTGGAGATCTTGACTCCCAACAGCCCTCTCCTTCTACCATCAGCTTTCCTATTTCCTCACCCTCTTGCCTTGACTCCTCTGTGTCATGAGACCTACAATTGCTCACTCACTTCTGATTTCCCCACCCATCTTGTCAATTCCTGCCCATCTGGACACTGTGCTTAAATATCTTAACTGCATCCTCACCAACACTCTTTATTAGGTTACCTCTTTATTCCTCTAACTAACCCATCCCTAGACCAACTAAGCAGAACAACAGAACATCCCAGACATCTGAGTTCCGCTGCACAAAACCTGACAACCCCACCAAGAGCCTACTACAAACTCATGAAATCTGTTCTTAACTGTAGCACTTCAATGTACTCCTAATCAGTTTCCTTTCCCATTCTTCACAGTGTCTTCGGTCTTGCTTCTAGTCCTTACCATTTTTTTCAAGCTTGCTATATCACTTATTTCACCCTCAAATGAAGGACCTTTGACATGAACTTCCTCAAATCTCTGTTTCTTCTATCCTCCTACCAAACTCTGGCAAAAGCCAAGTTCGTTTTTTGCCCCAGTGGAAGAGTTTTAATTCTTCAGTTCATCCTTGTCCCCTCCTGCCTTCAGCTGAACACTGAGCAGGCTGTGATCTTCTATTTGTTTATTTTTCCTCCTGTCCATGTCCTTAGCCTGCAGACTTGGGTAAGTCTCCCCTACCCTGGAGGGTAGCAGAAGGGGTGGGGAGATGAGGTGGCACTGGGCATGACACTGGACCTTTCACCAATTCTCTCTCCTTCTCCAGCTGTATTCTCTTACATTGTTTCAGAATCAGAATCACTGAAAGAGGTGCCCTCCCTAGTAACCTCTGCTCCCTCTGCTTCCATTCATTTTTTCCCATGCCGTGCAGTTTGGGATCAGCTGGTATCTCTTTACTCAAACTGCTCCAACAGAGGTCACCTAAGACCACCTCATTGCCATGGTTATGGTCTGAATTAAAATAGGCAAACGCTGTTAGGAAGGGCCCTGTCATTACACGGCTGAGTGGAAGCTCACCATTAGAAGATGTTAAAAGGAGGTGCATAGCGGGAGGGATTCTAAGGTGTAGACCTGGTCCCAACCTGGAGACCTCTCAGTCTCCCTGCTTTGGGTTTATGGATTAGAGAGAACACAGCATGTCACGTGCAGCTGTGGGCAGCTCCCAAGAGTAAGCCCCTGCGAGTCCAGCCAGTACAGAACCTAGTGACAGCCCACATTCCCCCTGTGGTTTTCTTGCTGTTAATCTAGCAACCCCCAATGATTTTTTGAAGTTTTGGAACTTCGTGGCTTGGACCACATGACCATGGCACACTGCTGCCACCCGGTGACAGCAAACTGAACATGCAGCAATGTTAAGTAAGGAACCTGAAGGCACTCGTGAGGTCACCTCCTTGAGCCAATTTTCGACTGGAATGTTTGCTCTGTGAGTAGAGTCATTGAGTTTTCCACTGTGTTTAGAATATTATGTCTGCATGAACTAGCTACTCAATGAATTTTTGTGAAATTTAAGCCTTTCATTCAACAGACATTTATTGATTTACTAGGAGGAGGGTAATACAAAGGGAAGACATAATTCCTGCCTTCAAGAAGCTGCAGAGACAGATAAAACAGGTATTTGTAAAATGAAGACTCATATGTACTAAATATCAATGAGAGAACAGAAAAAGGAGAGACTAATTCTGTCTGAGGTGAGGGCCCAGGGAAGGCAATATTTGAAAAGGTACTCAGCACCTTTTTGTAAGATAGGCAACACCCTGCCAATTAGAAAAGGGCACAGGTATTCTGGGCAGAGGAAACACATAGTACAAAGACAGAGGGGTGTGAAAAGGCAGGATGTGTCCTTGGAGCGACAGAATGACCTTTGCAGTGGCACTGTATGAAGACGGATTGTCAGGGAGAGTCTGGGGCAGGGACATACGCTGAAAAGCATTCGAAGCAGTCTGGAGGAGGGCAGTGGGCTAAGGCTAGAGAGGAAGGGATGACATCGAGGGTTGCTTAGGAAGTGGGGTGAAGGGGATGTTGTGCTTGGTGATGTGTAGGAGGAGAGAAGGGAGTCAGGGACGACTCTTAGGGTTCTCATGTGAGCCATGGGGCAGGGAGTGTTCGTGGTAATATAATTGCCCGAGATAATGAATTTAAGAAGAGGAGCTATGAGGTGTGGGGGAATGGGACATGCATTCTACCGTGGATGCATCCCATTTAAGGGGGATGTACAGTGGACTGTGTCATTGGTGGGTGCTGGGGACAGGCACCTGGGAGTTGGTAACATATTGGGCCCCAGCACTACCGTTTAAGGTGCTCTCAAAGTCCTATGTTGCTTCCTCTCAGTTCTGTGCTCTGATTTCCAAACCAACAGACCAATTTGATAAATGTACTCTGGCCAGCAGATTAATAGAAAGAAATAATCTGTATTCCTCGCCTGGCTCACCAGGTGACATGTAGCTGTTTACACTAGAATCCCAGGGTGAGCCAGAGAGGTGGGGTGCAGGTACCCGTGGCCTTGGGCAGCTTTCAGGGTCTGTGGGCGGACAGCTGGTCTGCTGACGCACAAAACTAGAAATGGAGGAGAAAATGGACCTACAGCCTTTCAGCCTGATGACAAGAGGAAGAGACAGAAGGGAAGGAAGGAGACCCAGAAATTGGAGACGAGGGAAGAAGACAGAAGTGGCCAGAAAGGAGTAACAAAGAAACGGCAGAGGAGAAGGCGCTCCCCTCCTCCTGCCACCATGACTAAGTGTCCATGTGCTGGAAATGCAAAAGGTCTCCTTTGCCTTCCAATTATCTGTGGCTCAAGTTTTGCACCTCTCCCAGTCTGAAAAATATAATTGCTGAAGTGTCAGGTTTCTGGATTGGATTGTGGCTTTAAATAAGCTGCATCCAACTGTTACTTTTAATACACAGCCCAAAGAGCTAGGACCTGAAAAAAATAAAGTCCCTAGAACATAATCAGCCCTGGATTCATTTTTCTCAGAAAATTGGAACCAAGTGTGTTGGTCTGGGCATTAAGAGAAAGTAAGAATAAAATACATTTTATTCATTCATTAGATAGTGGTCACATTGACAACGCTGAGCTCTTTACTGAGTCCCTGAAGGATGGAAGGGCATGCCTCCTGTCTCCAAAGGGCTTGCAATAATGAATTCGGCCAGCTATCATGCCGACTGTGAGCCAGGTGGTCTAAAGGCTTCATAGTTAGGAACTCATCTAATCCTCACCTTGCAAATGAGTAAATTGAGGCATGGAGAGGTTAGGTAACTTGCTTGCCCAAAGTCACAATTTTTTTGAGATCCCACGCAGATCTACAAGAGACATTTCAGTGTCAATGAGGAACCGAGACAAATGGTCTCAGTATTCCCTGGCGAGTCCCCAAAGCGAGGCATACCGCAGGCTGGAGGGTCCAAAGTTTTCAGGGGAGCAGTAGGACTTGATGGAAGGGTAGAACTTGGGGGAAAGGCATCTCGGGTGGCACAGACACAGGAGCATGGAACACAGGTGGAGCAGTGAGGGGGCCGCAGGTCTGGAGCAGGGAATCTCAGGGGAAGCTGCTGTGATGAGACTGTGGTACTGGGGTTTCTTTTGAGAAGTTGTAAATGTGAAATGAGCTTTCAGTTCTCGGTCCAGTGCATCTTCATGTAGTGCACTGGAGCCAGTATTCTGAGTGCATCCCTTCGTCAGGCTCCATTAACACATTAAACTTAACATTTTCACTCATTAAACTTAACATTTCACTTTTGTCTCTGTTCCTTCGTTCTCCTTAATAAGTCCTGGCCTCTTAGATGCTGACCTTTTACAGAGATTCTTATGTTGATGGTTAGTCCCCTTCCTTATCCTTGAATATACAGCTCAGATGGCACCTCCATGAAGCCTTCACTAATGCCCCAGGCAGGGTTGTCACTCCTGTGTGCATTAGGTTCCTCGGGGCATAAGCCTGTAGCCCTTATTAAATGGAATCTTCATCTATGCATCCATCTGGTTAACTCTCACAAGACCCCAAGGTCTTTAAAAGGCAGAACTGTTTACTTTGTATCCCTAGTACTTTGCCCAGGGCCTGGTACGTAGCAGAGGCTAGTAAGTGTCTGTTGAATGACTAGATGAAAGAATGAATAAGTGACTACTATTATATTGAAAGGAATCTAAAGGATTATCTGGCCCAAACCTTTATTTCTTTTATAAACTCTCTCTGTAAAGACAGAGTAGCTGCTTAGCCCTTAGTTGCTATTATACTAGCCTATTTATTTATTGCCTTCATAACATTCATCAGAGCCTATAATTGTTTGATGTGCTGGTTCACTCTCTTAGGACAGTAAACTCCATGAGAGCAGGTGCCACACCTGTCTAGCTCACTGCTGCATCTACAGCTCCTCACATAGCACAGGGCTAGTAGTAAATGCCCTGCAGATATTTGCTGAATAAAGGAAAGAGCATCACATCTCCAGTCAACTGTTCAGATTCCTTTTGGATCCCTTGAGTGAAGGGAAATTCATTCTTGTTCTGTTAGATGATTCTAATTATTAGGAAAAATTTCTTTCTCTTGAAACAAAAACTACTTTCTTAAGATCCCTACAGAACAAGCCTAACTCTCTTACTAAGAAGTAGGCTCTGATAGTTTTTAAATGTCTACAAATTCTTTGAGACATCTGTTTTCAAGAGGTACAGCTTGCCAACCCTCCCCTTGAGGGTGAGCTGGACTCAGTGGTGAGCTTCTAATACTAGAATAATGTAGATGTTTTGGTGTGTGGCATCAGATGAAGTCATGAAAGGCACCATGACTCCTTCTTCTCTTAGGTAGTTCACTCTGGGGGATGTTAGCTGCCATGTCCCTAGGACACTCATGCGACCCTATGGAGAGACCCATGTAAAAGAACTGCAGCCCTACGGATGTTCTGCCTGAAACCTCATGAGAGACCCCAAGAGAGAACCACCCAGATAAGCCACTTCTGAATTTCTGACCTACAGAAACTATATATAATAAATGATGTTTTAAGCCAGTAAGTTTTGGCTTTAATTTGTTACACAGCAACAGATAACTGATACATAACTCTCTAGGTATTTGCTGAGAATTACCATGTTGTCCTATTTTCTTCTCTTTTCCAGCTTGGACATGGTTTCTGAATCCCTCATCCTCCTGTTCTTTCTCCCAATGGTGTTTGCAACTCATCATCGACCCTGAAAAAGGCTGGCACCCAGAACTGAAAACGGAATTTAAGGTATGACTGTGTTATCCCCAAAGGGAGAGGCCCCATCCTAACATGGCCACATCATGCTGTCAGTTGACATTGGCTTCTTTCCTTTTTTTAATGAACATTTTCAAACAGACAGAAAGTTGAAAAAATTTTACAATTAGCATCCAAATATCCACTGCCTAGATTGCACAATTGACATTTCACCAGACTTGCTTTATCACAAATGTATCTACCACTCTACCGTTCCATTAGCCCTTCTTTTTTGTTTAATGCTTTTCAAAGTAAGCTGGAGTCATCCCCATTGACCTTTCAGCCAAAATCACCAAGTCCTTTCCTTATTTGCTCCCTCCCCCAACCTATTTTTTCCAGTCCTATGCTTAGTCCTGAAATACAGGACTTGTTTACATTTATTAGCATAGAAAATCAGAATGGCATGGGGGTGAGGGGGTGGGGAGATAGAAAAGGTTTTAAAGGTGAAGAGACCTGGGAAGGAATCTAGTTTTTTTGCTTCCAACTACATTAGGCAAGTGACTCAACCTCATGGAGTCTTGGTTTTTTTCATCTGTAAAATGAGGATCATAGGAAGACCTACAATGCAGGGCTATTTAGAGGATAAGAGATTATGCACAGAAAACATTTAGCATACTATCTGACATGTAGCAGATGTTCAATAAGTGACAGTGAATCTTATTTGCTCCACCTTTCCAACTTATCTAGATAATTTTGGGTTCTGAATCTGTTATTCCAGATTTATATCATCTTCCAGTCTATAAGGTCTGCTAGATCCTCATCCCAAAAACTGCAATGAAGCTTGACCAAGATAAGGACTGAATTTCCTATCATTTATAAATATTGTTATTGTTCACAAGTCTTACATTAATTAAAATAATACAATGCGATACTAATAGCTTTTGCTTATAGAGCTGACACTGACCATTCATCAACAGTCTTTTGAGTCTTTTTACCAGTGATAAATCTGCCTATTCTGCTGTCATATTGTCCATATTTCTCCGCATTATCTATAAGGACATTACAAGTGGCTTTGTTAAATGCCTTGCTGATGATAAATGCATTTACTACATCTCCCATATTTTCTTTTTCTGACAGCCTAGTAACAGTTTCATTAAAGAAAAGTAGATTAATCTGCTTTATAGTTTCTTTGCAAACTCATGGGAATTCTTAGTGATTGACACTTAAAAAAACATGCCTATAACCTGTTTCTTAGAAAATCCATTGTTAGAGAGACTGTTAGATATGTCACCAGTACCATTCTGTCCTTCTTCACTAATAATAAATCCTTGGTCTTGTTGGGGGAGGGGAGCAATGTGCCCAGCTAAAAAAAAACCCACATTCCTCACTTATTTCAGACACTAGTGGGCCATGTGGCACATTCTGACCAACGAGATATATGAAGAAGTTGCTGGGTAGAGGTTTGGGGAAAAGCTCCTTAAAAGAAGGGATGGGGAGGAATGGACAGAATCAACTTGCTGTTGTTCTTCCTCTTCTTTCCACCTAGTACCTAGAAATTTATGCTGGCAATGAGGGAGCCATGTTGGCACTGTAAGGTGACAGTGAGGGAAAGGGCAAGAAAATCTCGTAGAGCTGAGTCCTGACATCCTTGAGCAGCTAACCCCATGCCTGCCTTAGGACTGCTCACATAACAAGAAAAATAAGTCTCTAAACTGGTGAGGTTACTCCTTGGGTTCCAATCACTAACAGACAAATGTGACCCCGAAATGGAACATCGCCCTGGAACTCTGACCAGGATCAACACCACTGCTCTGCAGTTTGAAGACTTCATCTTCTGTGATACAGAGTCAAGATGCTATTTGAGTGTTTTCTGATTTCTAGCATCACTGAATTCCCCACAACTCCACTGTGTACTTGCCAGTGAGCTTGTTGGTTACTTATCTTCATGCCCAAGCAGGTAATTTATTTAGTCTGAGAAACTTGGCATTATTTGGAGCAGCTTTGTTTTCCAATAATTTTAAGTGGACTTCAGGTCTCTCTTGCCAGTATCCATTTTCATTCTCTCCAGTCCAGTGAGCATTCGAATGAACAAAGATGGAAGCTGAGTGGGGGAGCGGCTGTTTTCTCTCTGTCATCTACTATCCTCACAGCCCTCCCTAAAGCCACAAACACTGGGCCCTGCCCTTACCCTTCCAAACAGAAAAAAAAGTCTGCTTTTTTTGATCTTGACATTTCTTGCACGTCTCTGTTCAGTTTGGTCTCCAACTTTCCTTACACAATTTCCAGTATATGCTTGTAGACTGAATAAATGTATCTAATATATGAACAGACTAATGAATTCAATCAACCATGGAAATACAACAGGGAATGCTCAGTCGTTCGGAGGGCAGGCGTGGCTTAGTGTTGTCTTTCTGCTACATGAACAGTGTAGGCCACAGCATTTCTTGAGGATATTTGCGTGGCAACATTTGCTATTCGAAACCACCAGGGAGCATTAGCAGAACATACTTGGGAAACAAAAGAAGTGGGGGTCTGCTTCTCCAAAGAGGACATACAGATGGCCAATAAACAAATGGAAACATGCTCAATGTCACTAATCATCAGAGAAATGCAAATTAAAACCGCAATGAGATACCATCTCACATCTGCCAAAATGGATCTCATCAATAAATCAACAAACAGCAAGTGCTGGTGAGGATGCAGAGAAAAGTGAACCCTTGTGCACAGTTGGTGGGAATGTAAATTAGTGCAGCCACTGTGGAAAACAGTGTGGGATTTCCTCAAAAAAATTAAAAATGGAACTGCCTTATGACCTAGTGATTCCACTTTTGGGTCTATATCCAAAGAAATCCAAAACACTAATTCGAAAGAATACATTCACCCCTAAGTTCATTGCAGCATTATTCACGATAGCAAAGATACGGAAGCAACCTAAGTGTCCATCAGTAGTTGAGTAGCTAAAAAAGTTGTGATACATTTATACAATAAAATATTACTAGGCCATAAAAACCCTGAAAGCTTACTGTTCGTGACAGCATGGATGGAACTAGAAGGTATTATGCTAAGTGAAATACGTCAGTAGGAGAAAGACAAATACCATATGATCTTGCTTATACTATGTGGAATCTAAAACATAAACAAACTAACCAAATTGAAACAGACTCGTAGATTCATAGATACAGAGAACAGACTGAAGGTTGCCAGGGGGTGAGGGGTGGGGGTGTGAGACTGGGTGAAAAGGTGAAGGGATTAAGTAGAAACTGATAGCTACAAAATAGCCCCGGGATGTGAGGTACAGCATAAGGAATACAGTCAATAATATTGTAATTACTATGTATGGTGCCAGGTGGGTACTTGAATTATCAAGGAGATCACTTCATAAATTATATCATTGTCTAACCACTATGTTGTACACCTGAAACTAATATAAAATAATATTGAATGCCAACTGTAACTGAAAAATAAAATTTAAAAAAGTAAGTGTCTGGATTTATTATTTCTTGAGCCACTCAACTTTCTGCCATATTAAATCCAAGTTCCTTCTCTGCTTTTGCCTTCTGTTTTCCTAGGAGCAGAAAATGATTCCATCAAATCCAGTGAGAAATACACCAAATGATCTATTTTAAAGATCCTGATAATCTCTAATTTCAGGAAGTACTTATATTAGGCAGGGTTCTCTTTGCTGTGTGAAACAGAGCCGGGATCAACAAACTTTTTCAGACAACAAATATTTTAGGCTTCATGGGTCATATGGTCTTTGTAGCAACTGTTCACCTCTGCCACTGTTGCATGAAAGCAGCCAGAGACAATACATAAGCAAATGAGCATGACTGCATTCCAATACAACCTAACTGATGGATGCTGAAATTTTTAAAGATCATTAAAGTGAATCTACTTTAATTTAATTTTTTATTTTAGAGAGAGGATGGGGAGGGGGAAGGAGAGGGAGAGAAACATCAATGTGAGAGAGAAACATTGATTGGCTGCCTTCTGTATGCACCCTGACCAGGGATCAAACCTACAACCTAGGCATGTGCCCTGGACAGGAATCGAACTGGCGACCTTTCAGTTTGTAGGATGCTCAGTCAACTGAGCTACACCGGTTGGAGTGAAATTTTAATTTTATCTAATTTTCGTGGTTCATGAAATGTCATTCTTCTTTTGAATTTTCATCTGTTTAAAGATGTGAGACCATTCTTAGATTCTGAGGCAGAGGGTTGGGTTTGACCCATATAAGTCTTAGTTTGCTGATCCCTGAAATGGAGATACCCTTAGGGCTCGTTTAAAAAAAAGGGGTGGGGGCTTCTTTCTGTAAAGCTATAGCAAGAACTTATGGGAACTGGAAAAGGAAAATAGAAAGCTGGAAGGACCTCAGTCTCTACCAGACATGGTCTCCCTCATGGCTTCTCCTTATCGTTTAGGACTGCAAGTCCTTTTCAAGGTCTAGCCAGCTGCCCCTCTGCATTCAGAGCCTCCACAGATATCTCAATAGACAAAGGCAATGAAATGGGTATGCACAAAGTGCCATTGGTGACTACAGGAAGTCTGTAGCTCAAGAGCAAGGGCCAAGTTGGAGAAGGTAGTTGGTGGTGAGGGGTTTGAAGAAAGTGCAGAAGGTTGGGAATGGTCTGTTTAGAGAATGAGATAGAAATCAGACAAAAGCAAGGACAAACCTCTTAGGTAGCAAGAAGGGCCCAAGTGATGCTGAGAGTGTTACGCATTTGGTAGGTGTATTGTTTGGTTGCCTTTGGCAACAAGTAATAGAACATCTTAAACTGGTTTAAGCACTAAATTGATTAAAATGCAAGTATCATAACTTCAGGAAATACGGCTATTTTGCTCCCAATCTGGGCCCAGTTTCTAGGACAGGAGCAGGTGAACAGTAGGCACCCAGTAAATAATGTTTGAATGAACAAGGAATGCTCTCTCCCAGCAGTGAGTGAGCTCCAGGCTTGGTTAACTCAGTAACTCAAGAACAACATCAGAGGTTGGGGTTCAGTCTATCTTTTGGTGAGTGGACTTTGTCTTCAGTCTAGTTTTCCGTGGTTACAAGTTGGCTCCTACAATTCCGGGCATTACAGTCAGACTCCAAAATGTCCAACAGAAGGAAAGGGACCTATCTACTCCTGGAATCTCTTTTTTAAGAGTGAGGAAACCTTTTCCAGAAGCTGCAGTAAACTTTCCCCCAGCTCTATTGACCAGAAGTGCATTACATGCCAATGTCACCAGCGGGTAATAGGACAACTATGATTGGCTAAGACTAATGGTTCTCCATAGGAGGTGATTTTGTCCCCTCCCACTAGGGGACATTGGCAATATCTTGAGATATATTTGATTGTCATGACTGAAAAGGGCATCTAGTAGGTAGAGGCCAGGGATGCTGCTGGACTCCTACAATGAATAGGACAGCTTCTACCACAAGAAAGAAATATCCAATTCAGAACATCAATAGCTCTGAGATTGAGGAACCCTGGCTTGAATCAATTAGAATCTTTCCCTGGAGCAGAGGCAGGGGCTACTTTCCTTGAAGCCCCGGGCCAGGGAGGAGCATGAATATCTGTATGCAGCCAGGATTCCATAGAGCAGGAGGAAATAAAAAGGAGAGGGGGAGGGGAGAAAGATTGCTGGGTAGGTCCTCTAGAGAGATTGATTGGATTTTCCAATTTAGCAAAGGAACCTTTGGAAAGGTTTTTTGGGTTTTTTTTTAATCCTCACCCAAGGACATTTTTTTTCATTGCTTTTTAGAGAGAGAGGAAGGGGGAAAGAGAAAGAAACATTGATGTGAGAAAGAAACATTGATTGGTTGCCTCTCTAGCTGCCCTGATAAGGGGGGAGGGGAGAGCTGACCTACAATGTAGCTATGTCCCCTGACCTGGGATCGAACCAAATGAAACTTTTCCGTCTAGGGGAAAATGTTCCAACCAACTGATCCACACTGGCCAGGGGTTTTGGGTTTTTTTTTTAGAAATGCAGAATAAAGAGTTCTTGCCTCTATAAACAAAATAAAGAGCTCCTGCCTTTTTGGAGAGAATAAAAATTATAACCTGTTGCCCATTCACCCCTCCAATAAATCCACATGTGGAAAGATTAAGAGGAATTGGTGCTCTCTGAACACCTACTCTGAGTGCCAGCACCAGGAGTACCTAACACGTGCAAAAGCCAGGCCAGAAATTCATGTAGAGGGTGGGCAAAAGTAGGTTTACAGTTGTTGTTATGGAAAAATACATAACTCAAGAATAAACTCTGTTGTGTATACTCACAACTGTAAACCTACTTTTGCTCACCCCTGTATATTATTGCATTTCATTCTCAGAACTACACAGCAAGGCATGCAACATTATCTGTGTTTTAGAGGGAGCTCAGGCCCATGGTGACCCTCTGTAAGTCAGAGAGCTAGAACTCTCCATTAAATCTGCACATGCAGTCTCTTCTGTGAGTTAGGGTAGGGCAGAGGATGCAGCATTCCTCGAAGGAGCATACGTACAGAGGCTACCACGTGTTGATTCGTGGTTTCTGATGCCTTAGGGGCTACAATATCTTCCAAGGGCAAAAGGCTGGCTCAGAACTGCTATGGAGAAAGGACTTCTTGACAGAGACCTGCCTTTTTGTGTGGCTTACAGGCCTAAGAGAATCTCCCAATCTAAAACTTGGTGAATTAAAGAATTTCTTTAAAGTCTTTTCCTTCCCCTCATCCTCAACACATACTCAACTTTTACATATCTCTACGTTCTGAGTGTGATGGGGTAAAAAATTAGAAGCGACAGAAAATAGAGCCAAAAATGTTCTGAAGTATTCCTGGAAGACAGTATTGGATCATTAGAGAGCGTTCACCTATTTGCTGTTGACAATCTTTCCTGAGAAGCCCCCTTTTACTGCCTGGAATTAGGATTCAGCCTGGGTCTCCTGGCATGCATGCTGGGGAGAGAAGGGGCCAGTCTCAGCTGTCCAAACAGAGGGGAATTGAATGCTTTTGTCTCGTATGAGACTACTAAGCTCCATGGTGATTTTCGACTCTCACCCAGGGTTGTTACAAAGGCTCACTCCCCCCTCCCCTTTCTTCCCTCCAACTCTTCTGTTTGTTTTGGGAGAAGAAGGAGCCGGTGGTAGATAGGCTGCAGGTCTGGGACCGGACCCGAAAGAGTAAAGAAAGGAAAGGGGACTTAACTATTATGCATGCTGGGTTCTACCCTTATAGTAAGTGCTCCAGTGTAGTATGAGAGTTCGGGCACATTGTTAAAACCCAGCTTGGACTCAGTGGAAAACCAGGAGCTTTAACACAATCTTTTGGCCTCAGTTACCTCTAATAAATCTCACTTCACAGGGTCAGTCTGAAGTCAAATGAAATATAGGTTCCTGGTTCAAATGCACAGTTATGTCGGGTCATTGGCTAATTCATTTGTATTGAGCTCCTGCTGGGGAGCTCCACTTCACAGATCTCAGAGATATTCTCCCTCTGTGCTCCTGTGCTGATCTTTTGCTGTGTCACAAACTGCTGCATAATGTGGCAGTGTATGGCAACAACCATTTTAATTACTCACAATTCCATGGGAAAGAAACTTGGTAAAGATGACTCACGCAGCTTAAGTCATCTGGCAGTGACACTCTGTGACTGAATGGTCCAAAATGGCTTCGGTAACATGGCGCTGGCTGGCGGCTGGCTGGACCATGCACATGTCTCCAGAAGGCTAGCCCAGGCTTCTTCACTTGGTTCCAAAAGCAGCAGGAGAGAGGACAAGTGCCAATGTGCTTGCTCACACCTCAGCCGGCCTCATGTTTGTTAATGTCCCTTGGTAGAAGCAGGTCACACAAGAGGCCATGGGAAGGGTGTAAAATGAGGGGCAGATCAGGAAAGCATCAATCCCTGGGGTCCTTCCCGTAATGATCTACCAGTTCCCTCCCTCCCGGACACCTGTCTTTCACTTCTGGCTGAGTGTCCCAGAAGGAGACTTGTTGTTCAATGGATGTAAACCTCAGTTATGAAACTCAGTTTGGCTGAACTCAGTGCAATTTTTATTGAAAGCTCCTGCCCCTTCCTGCTGGATGATAAAAATTGAAATATAAATTTTAGTTGCTTCCCTTCCCTGCTTCCTGGAAGTTCCATCCAAGTTCCAAGGTTGGGGAAGCGTTATCTCCTCTGGGTTATCAATCCATGAGAGCACTTGTGGGATGTGCTGGCTCTTTTACGGAGGGTCCCTGTAGTCCCCTTGGGGTCTAACCACCTCTTAGCTACTTTTCTGTCCTACCGCATTGCCCTCAATTATTCTACTGCTATCAGGCCCCGCTGGATGAAAGGAATCTCTGTGGGGCTGTTTAACATACCCAAGGCAGCTGTTTCCTTTCTGAGGTCTTGCTGCTTTTTGGGTTCCATACAGGAAACAATACAAGGGTCTTTCATCTCTCCATTTCCTTCAACTTTTCTGAAGCATCTGCCCTGCCCTGAGCTTTGGCTGACTGAGGGATAAAAAAGCTCCTTCTCTGAGACCCACACGTTGATGAATTTTTCCATTGTCTTCTGGCTCCCCTCTCCCCACTCCAGAGACTGTCTAGCTGAGGTGAGGGTAGCCTGGCTCTTACTTATTTGGTTGTCTGAGTTCTCCCTGTCACCCTTGAGGACTGGCTTTCTAAAAACCAAGAGCAAAAAGCTTCTGTTTTCTCTCATCCTGGGGCTCATTCCACCCCTGAGACAAGGAATTAGAAAGGTTTAGTTTGAGCAGGAGAAGGTCCACTCTTGGAAATGGAGGGAGGGGAAACATTGATATTTCAGATTAATACCTCGGTACATTTGTTTCCTGTTTCTAACCACAAGGTCCAGAATCAAGCCTGTACTTCCTCTACGGAGCAGTGCTCTTTAAAACACCAATAGGAGCTCAGTTGGTTGGAGCATTGTTCCGTGACCAAAGTGTAGGGGGTTTGATTCCCAGTTAGGCCACATACCCAGGTTGTGGATCTGATCCCTGGTCTAGGCACGTATGATTCCCAGTCTGGGCACGAGTGGGAGGCAACCAATTGATGTTTCTCTCTCTCCCTTTCTCTCTCTCTAGAAGCAATGAAAAAAGAAAAAGTCCTTGGGTGAGAATAAAAAAATTAATGAATAAAATGCCAGTAGGAGAATCTCTCCTTTCAGTAAGGGCCCTGTCTCTCTTGTAAGAGCTTTTACTTAATTGAGGCAGACACATCCAGGAAAATGTCCCTTGTGAGTAACTCAAAATCAACTCATTTGGCACCTTAATTACATCTACAAGATCCCTTTAGCTTTGCTGTGTAACTTACTAGAATGAAATCCACCTATTCATAAGCCCCCCCACATGCTTGGGGAAGAAATTATACAGGACATACAAATCAGGGAACCAGAATCTTAGGGACCACCTTAGGAATTCTGCCCACGACACACTCATGCATCTTGCTCTAGTTCAGGCACCATGCTGAGCCCTTTTATAAACACTGCATTGTTGTGAAGATGAACAACTAAATTATATCACTTATCTGAGGCCATCGTTACTAATGGCCAGCAGCCTCCTGATTTAATCACTATGGCGTTCAGCCTTACACTCAGGTACAAGAATGATTTTTGAGTCACAAGAGGGGCTTTGTTCAACCAGGAAGGGCCTGGGACAGATTCATAAGTCCCTGTTTAAATATAAAAGCCCATGCACAGACTGGGCGAAGGTCTCTGGCCAATGACTGAAGAATAGGCAAAGGAAGCATTATTGAACTCATGTGTACAACACAGGAGACTGCAGTCTTTTATAGGGTTCAACTTTTATATGTACAATTGCCCTGCAAGTAAGCACTGGTATCCCCATTTTGAGGAACGAAGAAACTGAATGGCTCAGAATGCTTATGTGCCTTGCCTGAAGCCACAGAGCCAATTTGTGGCAGAGCTGGATCTTGATCAGAGCCACCAGCTTTGCAACATCCTGCCCTTGGTGCCGGTGGACAAGGGTATTTTTCATGATGCATGAATTCTTCAAGTTATATGTACCTTCAGTTCTCTGAGCTTTTCTCTTTTCCGGCCTGGGGATGTAAGTAATTTGGTGTTCTGAGACTCAATTTTCAATATAGTGGTGATGGGAGGGGGGCGGGAATTGCACCCCATAGCAACAAACACCCTGCTGGTGTACAAGAATTCCACGCAATTCCGACACTACCTACCTGGGGGTAGTAGCAGATTCCACAGGTTAAGGGTTCAGTCCTACCAGACTGGCCCCCTCCCCCCAGACACCAGTTGCAAGACCAGGTTGTTACCTGTGCTTCTAACCAACTGGCTAGAAATTGGAGGCTTCCAGAACCCGCTCCTTTGATTTGGTTAATTTGCTAGAATAGCTCACAGAACTCACAGAAACATTTTACTTACTAGATCACCAGTTTATTAGAAAAGGATATCACTCAGGAACAGCCAGATGGAAGACACATACAGAACAGTGTGTGGGATGGGTGTGGAGCTGCCATGCTCTCAGACACCCCCTCTCAGCACCTCTAATGTGCACCAACCCAGAAGCTCTCTGAACTCAGTCCTTTTGACTTTTTATGAAAGCTTTATTATATAAGGATGATTGATTAAATTATTGACTATTGATGATTGAACTCAATCTCTAGCCTCCCTCCCCTTCCTGGAGGTCAGAGGTGGAAGTTCAAAGCCTCTAACCATAGGGTTGGTTACACTGGCAACCAGCCCCCATCCTTAGGTGCTTTTCAAAGTCACTTCCTTAATGCCAACAATACACTATTATCTTTTGCAATACTTAGGCAATTCCAAGGGTTTGGGGAGCCATGAGCCAGGACGTGGGGAAAAAGATTCAAATATATGTATATAAAAATATATTTTGGTCATCTCAGTGACCAATTATATATTTCTTATAAATAATGTAGGATGAAATCCAAGGAGGGACAGAGACTTTGAGTTACCTTGACCTGTGGGACTCCCTGCCGGGTCAGTGTTCAGCCTGGCCTTGGGACACGGAAGCAGCTCAGCAGCTCCAGTGTAAGCTGTGCTCCTTACTGGGAGAAAGAATTGGCCCAAGGTGCTCCCCTCATCTCTGGGAACATCAGCAGCCACACCCTCGATGGATCTCACTCCAAACCCATCCTTCACTGACACTGGTGTGGGAGCCGCCACGCCAATGTCAGCGGCTCCCACACAGCCACCCTGTCCCTCTTTGTTTAAGAGGCACTAACAGCATTTGCCTTCCACACATCTTTTCGAAAATGTCCTGACAGCTTTACTACTGTGGCTGCTTTCTGAGGCAGTGGAAGAGTGAGGGCGGGAGAAGATCAATAGCAGGCAATGGAGGGTGCAGGAGACTACTTAGTGCTGTGTTCTCTGACCCCCTTCACAGCCTCGCCCCCACACCAGTCAGTGCTAACCTTCCTCAGATTTAAACATGTGCGGCCCAACACCTGGAGGGCACTGAGCTGACCAGAGCCAGCGTGGCTGTTGGGAAAGATCATGATCACAGATTCATTTGCTCTGGACCTGCAGCTGCTGGGAAGGAGGTGGGACCCCAGCGGGGGTGATGAAGAGTCTTTGGAATTAAATGGTTGACAGAGTGCTGAAGTAGGATGTTAAGGAGAAACCAGTGTCCTGGAGGCAGGAGCAATGGGGGTAGGCAGGTCAGCAAGGGGGATGATGGGATATGAATTGTCAGTATAATAAATGTCCAAAGTTGTAAGAATTTTTATGAGTTTATTTGAGCCAAACTGACAACAATTGCCAGGAAGCAAAATTTCAACAGAAATTTCAACAGAGAAAATGCTCTGGAGAATGGCAGTTGTATACCTTATTTTATACATTAAAATCAAAGGAAGAGGCATAAGGAGGGTTGCATAAAATTCACTGATGGTAGTTTAGGGAGGTGAGAGAAAGCAAAGCAGGAAAACCTCTGATATTGGATAAGAGGCAAAATGAAGAGACAATTACTTCTTTTACATTGGTGGGTATAGGGTAGTTAACAATTAACACAGCACATAAAGATGGTATGGGGGAACAAGATAACAAAGAGGGGTTCTGTGGCCTTGCACTCTGGTGGAGACTGTGCCCTGAGGAGTCTGGAAAAGAGGGATTACTCTGATATTTCCTAGTATGTTATCAATGATGCAAAACGACAATAGACTGGCTCAGTTAAGGTAAAGATTGACCTTTGTCAAGGAAGGTACTCACCTAGGACATGACTACTCGCTATGACTTGCTTTCAGTTAGGAATTTTTATGTCCAGACCATCCTATGTGGTTACTCTAGGTCTCTGAGTTTGTAAAACCACCATGAAGGCCTCCCTGGAGATTGTCCGGTTTAGTATATGGTCCTGTTTTTGTCCACAGAATCATTATGACAAAATCGGGATGTTCAACTGCAGAGAGTGGGAGGGCTGTTAATAAGGAAGCCAGTGGCAACGACTTTGCAATATATGAGTATATCACATCAACACATTGCATAGCTTACATATACACAATGTTATGCTGATTATGCCTCAGTAAAGTTGAAAAATACAATCTTTAAAAATTATCACTCAAATTTTAAAAATGAGGAAGCTGGAGTGTCCTTACGCTGTCTGTCCATGTCAGGAAGGGCCTACTTTTCATCTAAGCAGCATCCTGGTAGACAAATGAGCTCGTGGCTCCTCCTGAGTCCCCAGACACAGTGTCCTGGGGGCTGGGGCAATGCACAGAGCCTGAAGCGGAGATGGCCTCCCCCAGCTAGCCCTAGGGGAGTCATGTGAACTGACAGCTGGTTCGGGGAAGAATAAATAGCAACATGTAACCCCTTCTTAAGTGGAATTCCCATGAGAAGAAACTAATTTCCATCGTGGCATTATGATAAATTCCCAAGCCGCTCTATATGTCGCTGTGTTAAATGAGTAAATGACTGTTAATAGAATCCCCTCTTTGGGTTGTTACTACCTAGAGCAAATTCCTGCCAAAAAGGATGGTGCCAGCTGACACTGTCATTAGAAATGGGACCTGCTTTCCCCGGGGACTTGGGTTTTCTCATTAAAAATTTTTTGCCTAACTTAATGCCATTTTCGTTTTAATTTGCATTTCTTTGATTACTGGTGAGATTAAATGCTATTTTTCCAGATCTGTGCTCCCTTTGGGTGACTATAACCTGATTATGGAAACAGGGGAGAAGTAACCTTGAGACACCAACAAGATGAAAGGAGAGAAAGAAGGATGGGGAAGAGGGGGAAAATGGGAGAAAAAAGATGAAAAAGTGCCTCTAGCAACTTAAAGTTGGAGTGGTACAAAATACACAGAACCCAAAGTCAAGCCCCACCACCTCACCCCCCTCTCTCCAGTTTAAACCATAACTCCACCACTTAATAGACATGTAATCCTGGGCAGCCACTTAATTTCACCTGTAAAATAGAGATACAAATAGTTCCCGATTCACAGGATTATTATACAGAATAAATGAGCTAGTGTATAAAAAGTACCTAGTTTAGTGCCAGACATACAAATACTATAATAATTATTATTATAAATACATAATAATTGCTATAAATATAACAATAATTATAAATGGATAATTGTATATTATATAAGGGTATACTTATAATTGTTCTTGTTATAATTATTGTTACCCAAGCACTAACCTAGGCAGTTGCCATAGGTACCTATTATATATATTTAGAATAATAAAGCCAGTAGGGTAGTGAGTAGAGTGTTTAAAACTGGACGTGCCTGGAGATGAGCCCTAGATCTGCTGTGTACTACCTGTATTATTTAAACACTCAGAGATTCCATTTTTTCATTTATTCAATTGTCAGGATAAAAGTAATTGGCTAGCAGAATGTATGTAATAATTAAACAGCCTAGAAAAGAACTCTTAGCACTGTGCCTGGCCAGTAGGAGCAGCAACTGATATTCAGTGAGTGTTACTCTGCCAGTCCACATGCTAAGCACTTTGAGTACATCTCATTTTAATCAGTACAAAATCTTGTGAAGTAGGTGTTATACCCATTTTACAGATGAAGCAACTGAAGCTTAGATAGGACTACGTGACTTATGCTAGGGTACATCCCTTGTAAATGACAATTAGAATTTGAACACACAGCTCTTCAACGGTTGGCACATAGTAACTTTCAGTAAACTTCTTCTCCATCTGCACTTTTAAAAATCACTGTAATGCTTTATTCCATTTTTCTTTTTCCCACCCATCACATCGAATGACTGTTGGCTATGTCTGTCTGCTTCCTCTCTAGACTGAAATCTTGGAGCTCACTCTTGTCTCTATTCCCATAGTACTCCTCATATTCCCTAGCACACCACCCCCAGTGCTCACCCCCAAGCCATGGTACCTTGTTGAATGTGCATGCCTTCCCCAGCCCACCGCCCCATCTCTCTGTACCAGTCCTCCTCTGCACAGCTAGGCCCAGGCTCCCCTCCAGCACATTTGCTCCCACCTTGTACCCACAACCAATCCCATCTGCAGTAGCACTTAGTTCAGTTGCAGCCCCAAGTTCTGAGTCTCAGCATCAACCTCCTGTGGCTGCTCCTTGGACTCTGAGGTGTCCCCTCGGTTCTGCTAACAGTATCTGCTTCCATCCCTATCTTCTGCTCACCTCTCTGGTGCTTTCTCTGCACCCCCAGCCTGCTTCCAGGATAGAGGGGGAAGAGATGGTTTCAATGCTATGATAAATTACTTTCACCCCTCTGGCCCTTGACACCCCCTACCTGTGCCTGTAGCCAGAGCTGCAATGCTAACCTCAAGTATACGCCTTGGAGGTGACTTATCCATGACTCGCATCTCAAGCCCCATGAAGTGAACACCCTACAAGTCCTGCAGAGGAAGCCTGATGCAGAAGTGAGAAGCTAGCTAGGAAGCATGCATGCATTTTGACTCTAATCCTATTGATTGACATTTTGTATTTTAGATTCGATGGTTACATAGCCTTTATATTTAAAATGGAATTTGTCTCAGCCGCACTTATTGGGTACCAGCTTTGTGTCCAGCCCTTGCAAGTTGCTGGGATGACAGTGATTAAAAAGACCCAGTCTTTGTTCTTAGGGAGCTCACTCATCTGGTCTGTATTCAGGTTGGTTGAAGTTCACTGTGGTGCTAATTTTCCTCTTATACTTAATTATATTTTACATATAGGTTTTTATTTTTAATAATCAACTTGAGATTCATGCCATCTGTGTGGGTTACCTTTCACAGCACTAAGCTCAGTGCCATGGGCCCGAAGGCAAGTAACGTAAGCTCTTTGATGATACTGAGCTTCCTGAAAGCTCCAGGCATTTTATTTCAGTCATCCTAGTTAGTGTCTTAATGTGATAATAGGGTAATTGATTTTTATGTAAGTCTTAATAACCCATCAGATGTTTAATTTGAATTTCAATTCCAGCTCCACCAACCATATGACCTTAGACAGTTTGCTTAACCTTCCTGAACCTCAGTTTCCTCATCTGTTAAAATAGGAATAAAAACTGCCACAAGATTTGATGTGATAATTAAATTAAATAGAATTCCAGACTAAAGGCTATATACACACTTAGCATTCTATTCAGTTAGAATTTTTTTCCAGCATGTACCATGGTCCAGATGCTTTGCTATCTCACTTTGGGAATACTAAGAGAATAACACATGGTACCTGTTACCCGGCAAATCAACAAGCTGGTGGGTAAAGGCAGATGTAAGCGAGTAGTTATGATACATACAGATCTCTAAGAGTTCTTCAGGGAAAATAGGGAGAGAGGGGATAAATATTTATTAAGTATTAACTATGAAGGACCCACAGAAAAGTCACTAGGGTGTGTATTTGAGTGTGTGCATCCATAAACTCAAACTCATTTTGGACTTTGACTTCTCCATGGCTGGGTTCTCTGGATGCCTGACTTTTGTGTAACAAGTTCCAGGAAGCTAATCTTGATTCTTCTTCACTCGGGAGCAACCTCATCTCCAAGAGCAGCCAGGAATGCTGATGACCACTTAGGACACTCTGAAACCATCCATCAAATCTGGGCCAGATAAATATGCAAAGAAGTGCTCCCTGTTGACCGTTCCCCTGAATGCTTTCCCAGCTCTGCTGTCTCCCGCTGCCCAGTAACCCGTTGCCGTGGGAGACAAGTGTACTTAGTGTGACAAGTCACACTGCACCCTCAGCCTCCCCAGTCCCATGTCAGGCTGACCCAAAGGAAATAGTGACTCCCCCATGTTATCAGGGACAGAAAACATCTCTGTTTAAATGCCTCACACATTTCTATGAGACCTTTCCCTGCATAACCGTTTTACCTTTTCCCCCTCCCTGCAGGAGCCAGCAGAGGAATGGATCTTGCCTGGCTGGTACCTCTATGGATGCCTGGGTTGAATCCTTTGCTGTTTCCCCCGTCTCCTGGGTGTCAGGTTCCAAACCCACCTCAAAACAATCCTGGACTGGCCCCTTTCTTGATGAGACAAGAGGCACTTACAGAATACAAATCACATTCCTGCATTAGGCTCACCAGCAGTGCTGAAGATGGAAGAATAGATAAGCAGAAACCAGCTGTTAAGATGTCAGTTATTAATATCAATGAATAGAATTCAGGTAAGAAGAGAAACACAGGCTTAGCTTCTCTGCAGTTTAGCCTGACTTTTTCCATTTCCAGCAGAGACAAATTGCACTTGACAGCCTTTACATATCACATGCCCTTGTAATGTTCTGCTCACAGAGTTTATAATGGATCATAATAACAGCTAATATTTACTGAGCAGTAATACAAGTCAAGCACTTGATGTATGTTTGTTTCATTTAATGCTTATAGCAACTCTATGATGTGGGTACTTGGATTAGCTCCTCTGTACAGACGAGGCACTGGAAGCATAGAAAGTGTGGTTCATGCAGTGAGTGCAGGAGGTAGCATTCAAACCCAGGGTGTCCAGCTTCAGAGGACACACTCTTGACTCTTGTGTTGTTCTGTAGCCAGAGAAGCAGCCTGGGGGAGTGGTAAAGTGATAAAGACCACCCCTCTCTGCCACTTTGGGCATGACTTTGGGCAGTTATGAGAGTTCTGCACAAAATGAGGACAATAATAGTACCTGCCTCATAGAGTAGACAAGGATTTAGCTCACGTAAGACATTTAGTATCATCTCTGGCACAGAATAAGGATGCAATCCATGTTAGATATTTTTATAAACAGTGAGTCCCTCTATGTTAGGGGCCTTGTCTTGGTTATCTTTGAATTTTTATCCCCAGTACAGGGCACAGTACATAACAGAAACTGATTTAATATCACTGGAATAAATTAGGAGATTAAATATTCTAGAAGATGGATGTAATTAAACCTTATTTTTATAAGTGCCTTATCATTTACTAAATGCTGGTATTTAGTTTAATTTGGTATAAGGTTTGTATTTGAGCTAAAACAACCAGAAAATTTGACCCAGCAACTCAACTCCTACGCATATGCCCAGGAAAAATGAAAACACACAGAAACCGGTACGTGATCCTTCACAGCAACATTATTCGTAATAACCAAACAGTGGACACAATGCAACTGCCCACCAATGGATAAATGGGCAGACAAAATGTGGTGCATCCATACAATGGGATGTTATTCAGCCATAAAGAGGGATGAAGTACTGATACATGGTACGACCTGGATGAACCCGTGAAAACATTGTGCTAAGTGAAAGAAGCCCGTCACAAAAGACCTCATATTATATGATCCCATTTATATGAAATGGGTAGACCAGGCAAACCTACAGAGACTGAAAGCATATTCATCGTTACCTAGGGCTAGGAGGATGAGGGTGGTGGAGTGGCAGATAACTAAAGGGTCCAGGGATTCTTTGGGGGGGTAGTAAAAATGTTATAAAATTGATTATGGTGATGGTGCAATTCTAAATGTACTAAAAATCATTGAATTGTACACTTTTAATTGGGTGAATTCTATCTCAATAAACAAAGCTGTTACACACACAAAAAGTCAATAAATTACTAAGTCTTGAAATCAAAGGTTCAACCCCAGTGAGTTTGGTGATTTAGCCAGATTTTCCATTCTGCCCACCTCCCCGATTCGGGCAGCCTCAGCCACCCACACCATACACATCCTTACCAAGGGGATGTGGGTCAATAGACCAAGTGCCTATCTTTGTTCGAGATGAGAGGGGAAAAAAATGAATTACTGATTACTCTTGTGTTCTAATCAGGCTACCCCTCAAACGTTTCTCTGTCATTTTACCTCCTGTCCAGGTCTGTTGGGTGAGCTGAAAGGCTGGTGGCTGGTCAATCCAGTGCAGAAATGGGATGTGGAAAAGGAACACGTGCAGCGATTGCCTAATCTTTCTCAAAACTAGATGCAAGTTCCCAAGCTAGGAAAGTCTAAATACCAAGTCCATTAATCATTTGCAAATCACTTCCCTCCTCATACTCTTGTTTGAGAAACAAATAAAAGCCCAATGTTCTGGCAGATTCACTGCATCCTTTGTTTTAATGATGTTTTTCAAAACTTAAGCAAATTGCTGATGGAAAGGAGAGAAGTCAGATTCTAATTAAGCTGCCCCAGTTTGAAAAGTTGTAGAAGATTGCCAAAAGCATTCCAAAAACCAATAGGTATTTAAAAGTGAAAACAGAGGAGCAATGAAGCTTGGAATTCATGAGAGCAGATACGAAGGTATGTAATTACAAGTGAAACTGAAATATGATTTTATCGCTTGGAAATCTGCATTGCTCTACTTTTCACCAACGATGCTGTATATAGACATCCTCAGGAGGAAACTTCCTTAGGCAGAAGGCAGAAAAGAGAAATTGTGCTTTCCCTGTGCCTGATAACTGTTAGTCCTGTTAATTCAAGCTCAGACAAATATTTGTTTAGGTAGTGATCGTGCGAGGATTTACTGATGCAGCGTTGATCTCACCAATGATGAGCGCTGACCTTGACTGAGTGCTCTCAGCTCCTCCTGTGGCTTTTGTTTCGGTTTTGTTTTTCTCCTCACGTTTTATCGCATTTAATCCCTGCAGCTACCCTGTGAGGTGGGTACTCTTTATTATTATTATTACTATTATTATGATTCTATTTTGCAGATGAAGAAAGGAAGGCACAGAGAGGTTAAGTAGCTTGCCCAGGGTCGCACACCTAGTTAAATAAGGCTGAGAGTTAAACCCCGTCTGATTCCATGTTGTTAATCATTACCATATTCTGCCTCCCTCATAAACTGACAGTTAATTTTACTCTTGCTGCTTCCACTTTTAAGAGCTGAACATGTTAGAATATTGGAAAGAAATATTGTTATATATAATACTTTATTTATTTAATGCATAGAACTTCAGTTATTACATGTATGTTGAGTACCTTCTGTGCTCGAGGTGGTGCCCTTAGCCAGTGATGTGCTGATATGCCTCAGGGACTTTGTGTATGTGATTTCTTTGCCTGGCATGCCCTGACCTTCCCCCCCTCCACATTACCTCCTAGCTAGCACTTCCTCAATCTTCAGATATCAACTTAAAATATCATTTTCCAGACAAGCTTGACTTGACCTCCCCTCAGCTCACCCTGCTTTTATATATTCTCTTATCCTCCTAGACCCATCCTCTGTAGCACTTTCCACAATGGTAACCGATGTGTGATTTGCTGTTAAATGTCTGTCTTCTCTACTAGAGGACAAGTACCAGGAAGGCAGAGCTGGTCCTTAGCATGCCCCCTACTGTTTCTTGAGTGCTTAGCAGAGAATCCGCTATGCTTAACATCTGAACAGCAAACGAATACCATGTGTTACTTACATTTTAGTAATGTCATATACAGGCACGAACCTGCAAGGGCAGGAATAAGGGCTTAATAGGAGAAGGAACTCCTCAGAAAAGGGCTTATCAAGGCCATAACATCTGAGCTGGCCCTTGGAGTATGAGCCGGCATTTCAGACTGAGAAAAGTCCAATGTAAAACACAGAGCCAGGCAAGCACAGTCCATGAAGTATTATACTTATTTAGAAAACAGAGTAAGAAAAGAGTAAAACAACAAATGTTGTTTTCCTTTCATTTGAAAGCATTTCAGCGAAGACTGTTTTGGGGGGTGGGGGCTAAAGACACATGGGATTGCTTAGCTTGAAGACAGCTGTCTTCACAAGTTGGTGAAAATGATAAAAGCCAAGATACAAACTATAACTTGCGCCTTTGACCCATATACCTCCCCCCGCCCCCCGAGAAGGAAAGGAAAAGAGCCAAGAATTTCTGAGAATAGATGGGTACAATATCTCCTTTGTTCCTCTGCCTTACTCAATTTTCCTCTTCCCAGTGAGGAGAATGAGTGTGCAGAATTTCTCGGCCAAGTCATGAAGAGTCTCTTAAAAACCAGTCAGTCACTTTTTCAGCTCAAAATCAATAAAAGAAACCACACAAAGATCAATAAATGTGACTCCATAAAAATTAACCACTACTCAATGTCAAAAACCCACACAACCTAAATAAAAGGCAAACAATACACTGAGGAAAATATTCGCCATTACTGTAAAGGCAAAATCCAGTTCAGTTCAGTTCAACCACATCAACTGAACATCCCTGTGTAACTAGAAGCATCGAGCACAGGCCCTCCACAGCTCTGCTGAGAGGGCCGGGCACATAAACCGGCCGTTCCAATGCAGTGAGAGCACAAGCAGCTCTGAGGAAAGGGGAAGCGTGGGCACCTAAGGCACACTGAGGTTCAGAGAGGCCTGGACTAATGACGGCTGAGGAGAACTTAAGCAAGGCAACAAGGGGGAGAGAAGGACGACACCTAAAACGTGAGCCGAACGAAGGCGTGGAGACATGGATCATCTTGCTATGCATGCGTGTGTTGGGGCTGCTAACACATGCTTCAGGGTTCTGGAATGAAGCTCAGTGTTGGGAGGGATAGAGGTGAGGCTGGACAGGTAAACAAGGATTACTTTATAAAAGTTTTTACTTTATCCTATGGCTCACAGGGAGCTATTGAAGCACGTAACAAGACCCGGATAGGGTGATTTTCCAAGGCCAGGAACTGGTGAGGACTGGGTATTGTGCATGACACAATAATAGCTTTACACTGGTGAGTGTGGTCAGGTTAGGATTTTCAAGAAAGTTTGAATAAGCGTTCTCTTAGTTTTGATAGTTTAATTGTTTGGCTTATTCACAGCCTCACCTTGCAGGAGTCATTTCCTGAAGCAAGCAACTAAGTTATGTTTGCTTGATCTCAGTACTGGTGGTCACACGCACAGCGATGTGTGCCTGGTCCAGCGTTGTGTAATGTTGGGGCAGGGAACTATGTGGGGTTCAGTGCAGAAACCATTGCTTCAGCACCCTACCCTCAACCCACCTCTTTGAGATGTCTCTGGGTGAATAAACCATATTTTCTTGAAATAAAAAAAAAAAAACATTTTGGAAATGTCCCCAGAACTGCCTCACTGGTGCAATAAACAGGTTATAGAGTTAGAGCGACAGCTATGGCCAGAGGGTGAGGTTTCCCACCTTGTAGGGGAGGGGTACAGTTTCACATGTACGGAACTGAAGAAGAAGAGGGGTCAGGGTCAGAGAGGGGTGCTGACCTCAAGATGAAAGGAGTAACCTGGTACCTGAAAGAGACATGGTGGGATCCCCTGGGAAGGGATTAATCAGCTGAGGCACCCTGGGTATACTATTAAACATTCTCTTCTCCTTTCCTGAGATAATTTCTGTACATCCCAGGGTGGAGCTCTGAAAGTGAGGCGCTACAAATGAGAGGTTTGAGTAGTAAGGGGAAACACAGTCTTTGCAGCATGGTCCACCCACTGAGGCCGTTGTGGGGTAGCGGCATCACAGAGAGGAAGGGCAGGCCTGAAGCAGCAACAGAGATGAGAGAGGCAGGAGGGGAGCAGCTGGTCCAAGCAGCTGCCACATGGAGGCCAAAAGCAAACTCCCTCCTCTCCCCAACGATGTTGGAGGAAGGCTGCCCTGGAAGACGGCAAGCTGACACTTGGGTTGTCTTTGTACCGCTGGAAAAAATGGACAACTTGAAAACCAAAAAGAGACCTTAAAAAGGAGTTATTCTAATTCTCTGTATATTTTATGCAAGGAGGCAGAAAAAACTAGATTAAAATAAGCAAGCGTAGCCTACAAGATCTTTAATTGATAAGGGAAGAAGAACTCATTTAATTGGTGGCCGTCTTGAAAGATATGCACTGGAAATCGTACAATTGAAAGTAGCACACGGAGTAAGAAAAATAACCAAGGAACTAAGAAAAGAGTCAAGAAAAGTTCCATAAATTAAATGATAATTGGAAAGGATAAAGTCAGGTTAACACTCATTACCATATTTTAATTTCATAGTAATTAAAATTATAATGTAGCATGTATCACCACTTAATTGATCTGCCAGCATCAAGTATTTGCAAGTGTCTTTTTGTTCTCCGAAGTCATAAACTATTCTTCACTGCATAATTTTGGAGGTAATTTTAAACCATAAATATTTCACTTTATTAAAATTCTCAGGAAATTAGAGCCTCAATAGCTACTTATTTATATCTGCTTTGGCAAGCAGCCAGAAAATTCATTTTCTTATATTTCGAATTCTACAAAATTAAAGTGCTAAAAAGCATTATCTATTAATCTTCACACTTCCCTATACAACAGTTTCACAGTTTAACTGCAATGTTCAGATATCTGAGGGTGATGAGTTAAGGTACGTCTCTTAAAAATTGGCTACTTAACGTCTGATAGAAAACCTTCCCTTGTTAAGGATGAACACCTATCCTGCTGCCAACCTTGTACCTTTATGGCACCTGGCCAGCCTGCCCAAAACAAAGTTGTCCCCTGTGGATGCCCATCTCCAGACGCCTGGCAATATTCGGGGACTTCACCCTGTCAGGTACCCCTACCTCATCTGTACCTCTTGGATGAGATGACATCTTTGTGCTGACCCTTTGCTGCAGTGTGTCCTGACCCCTCAAATGCAGTCACCTCCAGCCTGATTTAGCTCATCCCTGATCTGTGCAGCTGTGCCAGGCCACCCTGGTTCTGATGGAGTAAATAGGACACATATGTCATTGTGAAGCCCCATGAGTCTCTGTAGATAAAAATAAATTTGGAAAATTACAAAACCTTCTGGAGACAGTACCTTCCTAATGATTCCTGCCTCCTTTGACACCCCATTGCACTGATTAATGCTCATTCAAATTGACCACCTGGCACAGCTCACTGTCAAAATCAAAAAGGACATATTTTCAAGTTAAGTAGTACCTTTTGTGTTGTGGAGTCCTGCTGTGTGTATGCACATGTGTGCATGTGTGTGCATGCAGACTTATGACAATTACAAACAGATGTACTATCTAAATTCTAAAATTCATTGGAGGTCTCTACTCTACATTTACGTTCTCCAGGACCATTATTCTTAGGACTTATAAAATTAGTCATCATCATTAATTCTTATAGTCAGCAAAATAGTTAGACTAAGGCTGGCCAAATATTTTAAGCCAACTAGAAATGGAAACATGCTTAGTAGAGACCTTTGACATGAACTACCTAGAGGTTAAAAAAAAAAAGTAGGAGGCAATAGAAATAGCTTCTTTTACAACATCATTATAAGCTATGAGCAAACAAATCCACTTTCACTTTTTAAAAATTTCCTTTTTATTTATTTTTAGAGAGAGAGGTAGGGAGAGAGAAAGAGAGGGAGAGAAACATTGATTGATTGCCTCTCGCACACTCATAACTGGGGACCTGGACTGCAACCCAGGCATGTGTCCTGACTGGGAATCGAACCAGCGACCTTTAAGTTTGCAGGCCATTGCTCAGTCCGCTGAGCCACACCTGCCAGGGCTAAAACCACTTTCAATGCTGAGTCTCAGTAGGGATTTGTTCAGTCCCCTTAACATTTTTTGTAACCTGACTCTGATGGGGTTTATAATTGAGCACATGTAAAACTCACACATGAGAACACCATCCATGGTTACATAGTGGAGCCATCAAATAACTGATTGCAAGAAACAGAAATTCACTGAAAATGACACAAATTCAAAAGGAGAGCTTCTTGGAAGCAGACAGGGGATAGCTCTCAGATCACAAGGGCAGAAAGTATAGCCCGAGGGTCAGTCTAAATTAAGTCAGGACCCAAGTTTAAGGGCAGCACACTCAGCCTCTCAACTCTTCCCTGTGTACTCCAGCTTTACATGAACAGAGCCAGAGCTCCTGCTCCACCTGCCTGCCAAATTCCAGCATCTCAGACAGACTAACTCAGTCTCCGGAGTCTCTAGTTTAAGTTTGAACTAGTAAGAAAAGGAGAATTGAATTGGTCACTGATCAGCCAGTGGACTAAAGTGCCAATGTGGCAGAACTTTGGATGGGACAATTTAGGTAGAGTGGCATCTCAGCAACATTGATCAATGCCTCTGTAACATGCAAGATCTCTGGTCAAAAGGAGCCAGCAGACATCCCACTTTTGGTACTTACTTAATGGGGAAGAGCACCAGGAGCTGTGTGAAGAGGTTCAGCTATGGCATGGGAGAGTACATGTCGGGCCTGGGATTAGAAAACCAGAAGAGTGTAGGGAGCAATTTTAGCTTTGGGATAAAGGTACATTTTGAAGTGCAAGGATCGATGTGAGACTCTGAAAAAGTGCCACGTGACCAGGGTAAGTTCATGACAGGAGGACAGATATTGTGGCAGGAAAAGGAAATCAATTAAAGGGTTAACTATATCATCATCTCAGCAAGAGACACACATCCTCTCACTTAATCCTTACGACAAGACTCTCATGCAGTTCAAAGTGGCACAGTGTGACAACTGCACAGGGTGATGATTTCTCATCCAACCTCTGGAGCTGGAATTCCCAGGTTCAAACTCTAGCCCCGCCACTGGAACCTCAGACTAGTTATTTATCTTGTCATGCCTGAATTCCTCATCTGCAAAATCCCAGCACAGGACTACCTCCAGCTCAACTGCCGGCATTGGGGTTAAACAAGATTGGGAATGGAAGGAAGAGGGGGTGAAATAAAGTGAACCAACTTTTGCTGAGTAATCTATCAGGAACCTAAGCTTAAACGTGGGTCTCTCTATCTCCATCCCCACTCCCCACCACCCCAAAGCTTCCAATTATCCCCCTTTTTACTCTGGAGCTCATGTGAATATTCTAGTAGCATAGACCTGATCATGCCTCTGCTTTAGTAGGTTTTATGGATCCTCATCATCTACAAGATCAAATCCTCACATTTTGGTTAGGCACATGTAGTCCTTCCCCGCAGACCCAGCCTGCATTTCTAGCCCCATGTTATGCTCCCCACCCCCTCCACCCTATATCTCTTCCAGTCATCGCAAAGTGTTTTTCTCAAAGACATTGCTCTCATACCTCTCTTTGTATGTTTTTGCACATACAGTTCTTTTTGCCTTAACTGTCTCTGTTTCTCTTTGTTTTTCTCTCTCTCTTTTGGGAAAAGCTCACCAGTTATGCAAAATCTGTCAAATATCTATGAATTCTTCAGGCTGTAAAGTACTCTCTCCTACAACATCAAATGTACCTCTATTATAGCACATGTAATAGTATCACAGTGCATTACATTGATCCTTTAACTTGGCTACCTCTGACCAGTATGCAGTGATCTAGAGGGCAGGCCTTGAGTCCTCTTGATTCCTGTATCTTCAAGGCCTAGCACAGCTCCTGGTCTAGGGTAGGTTTCCAATAAACACCTGTTGAATACGATCACTAGAGCTTTCACACTCATAGTTGGTCCTATCTGGCATTTTGCAAGGATTTTATTTCATCCCCCTCCAATAGGATCTTGTTCATGTTTAGACACAGAAAAACAAAACATGGAATATTGTTGCTGTGGAAACAAACTTAGAAAATGACTTTCTTTTCCCCTTTATAGAAATATAGGGGTGATATCTCACAGCTCAGCAGAAGACGAATACTCTCACGATGGCATTGGAAGTGTCAAGCTTGCTCCCAAAGGCACTCTGCGGTAGCCAGCTCCGCGGACCATGGAAGGCGCTCCATGTGCCATTCTAGCATATAATCTTCCTCGCTCTGATGCGCAGTCACTGGGTTAAGTATTATATTCAGTATATCCTACAAGGGAATTATTGCATTTCAGTGTGTTTCTGTCTGGGGATTAAAACGTTTTAAAAATCACACTGGATAACAATTTTTCAAGAGGGAAAAACACCCATTATTTTCAAACGTTCCTTCCAAAAGCCTCTCTTCTTTTATGTATTTGGGATCAGCCCACATGGAAAGGTTCTCTTAAGACTCTATAGAAATATTTTCCCTTTTTCTTATGAACTCCTATTACTAAAAAGTAATAACAAGATACTTTGCATTTGGTGATATTTCTTGTGGAATTATTGTCTAACCACCTTTTCTCCTGACCAATTACTTTACTGGGAGCAACATGTTGAGATTGTATTACTTTTTTCCCCTTAATAAACCAAAAGCCTGTCTCCATGGACTAAAACGTCCCTGTTCTGACAGGTCTGTTGGGTTCTGTAACTTGACTTCTCCCATGATGGAAACTTGCCTGGCTCTCGGTCTAAACTGCAGTGGTAGTCCAACTACCCTTGCCTCAAAAATTGTAAACATGGCGGAGTTTCTTTCTTCACTCTGTGTAGAATATTGCACGATTCTGGCATTAAGGAAAGGCTTCATGACAGGACTCAAACTTTCTCCATGTGCCTTCATGCAACTGGTGCCCCTTGTGTAATAAATATAGAACCCGCAGGTCAGTGGTCTTGACAAAGTGTCCCAGATGCTACCCAAGTGAAGCTCCCAAGGCTGGGAGTTGGAAAATGCCAATGGTTGTCTAATCAATCGACTCTGGAGAACACAGAAATGGTAATACACAGCTCAGGGGCTGTTAAAATAATCAGTTAGGTATTGCATGTGTGTAATGCAAGGCTTCTTGGGGTTCTGGGCTCTTCACTTGGCATATTCTATACTAGCCCTGCATGATACCATCCTCTGTGGTGGTGGTGGGGGGGTGTATTCCGAATACGTGCAGTTTAGATTTTGCCCTTAAATTTCAGATCCACACACTCAACTGCTTACCTGGATTTTTTGCAGCCCCCTATAACACAATATACATTTGACCTTTGAAAAACACTGTTTGAACTATACGAGTCCACTTATACCAGATATTTTTAAATAAATACAGGCAGCCCTTCCTATCATGGGTGCCCATCCGCAGATTCAACCAACCAGGATAGAAAACGGTTTTTGCATTCCCAACAGCAGTTTCCCAAACACCAATTGCCAAGTGTGGATTCCCAACCAAAGACTGAAAACACTGTTTTTCATCCATGGTTGGTTGAATCTGCAGATGTGAAGAAACAGCCATAGTTAAGTTTTAGGGAAGTCAAGTGTTATATACACAAAGTTTTTACTGCTGGGGCTGGGGGCCAGAACTCATAATCCCCACGTTGTTTAAGGGTCAATTTTGTGGATGAAAAAAAGGATTCTGTGGAAATCACAGGGTGATCTGATCCTAATAGGCTGGGCAGGTCATGGTGGGCAGTCATATCCCAGGCATATAACTTTTGAGTAAAAAGCTTATATTTGCCTTACGAAAGCCCTGTCCATTGTTTCTGCGCATTTAGGTTAATGCCTCTTTGAAATGGCTCTTTTCAGACTCCTCCTTCTAAAGGGTAACAACACTCAGGAGAGCTATCCCGTAATCCAATCCCTCCCTTGCTTTCTCCTACCTTCATGCGATCTTCTTTATGTCTTCTCCTTAATGTCAAATGCATAGAAAAAGCTGCAGAACTGTTATTCTCCAGAGCATTTGAGAACTTTCTCCTTGGCATACGAGGGGGGACTCCCCAAAAACTAGAATTACCTTTGGGAGGGCAGGCCCCTTATAGTACAGGCTTCCCCCACTAGGTGAGTGTTCTAGGAACCCATCTGTATCAGTATACAAGCTGGCGCTGTTGTGAGAGGCTGCATTCAGCTTCAGTGAATTTTTTTTTTAAGGCTTTCAACACGTTTGTCCTTTTCATGATGGATGATTTACAAGCAAACCTTCCCACACTGCACTGAGTGTTCAGCAGTTTTTGACCAAGAACAGCATGCCCCCATGCTCCACCCTCCCTATTCACCCAATCTCACCCAGAGTGACTTTTTTCTTATTTCTCTGGATGAAAAAAGTCCTCAAGGGAAATGTTTGGCCATTGTGGAAGAGGTGAAACAAAAAAAATGGCAGAAGCACTAAAAGGCATCAAAACTGATGAGTTCAAAAACTTTTTGAGCAGTGGAAAAAGTCTCGATAGGTGAACTGCATCAAATGGAGAATACTTTAAAGGTGACTAAAGTTTAAACACATAAGAATAAATACACAATTTTTTATAAATAAATTCCATTTTTTAGGGGTCCCCACTTATATGTTGTCAGTTTGGCTCAAATAAATTCTTATAAAAATTCTTACAGGATGTATTTTACATTGACAACTATATGCAAAACAAAAGTCACCCTTGGCCTTTCCAATTTGGCTTCTCTTCCTGACTCTCCAGATTGGTAAGTGGCACTGCCATCCACTCAGGTATCCAAGCCAGAAAACTGAGCGTCTTCAATTCCCTTCTCACTCTTGCCCACCAGTCGTTCCTAATCAACCACCAAACCCTGTTGATTCTAGGTCCAAACCTAACTGGACCCCACTCACTTTTCTCCATCTTTTACCATTGCCTGGCTAAGTCTACCAGTTTCACTTGGGCTCCTGCAGTAGATTCTGGGTGGGTCTCCCACCTACAATCTCACCCTTAACTCAGTCTTCATTGCAGCCAGAATCCTATCTCTAAAGCACACACCATCTCTTCTTTAAACCCTTTCCTGGACCTCCCATTCTTCTCTGAAGAAAGTCTAAGCTCCTTACAATCCTTTCCATCTTGTCTCTGGTTACGTCTCTAGTCTCTTCTTTTTCCGTTTCTCCTTCATGTCCCACACTCCAACTATACTGAGCATCTTTTACTTCCTCAAACACACACTGTTTCTCTTGCCTTCAGGTCTTTGCACTTGCCTAGACTTTGTTGACAAGGTCAGGACTGGAGGCTATTAAAATACAAATAAAGAAAATCCTACCGTTTCTCCTCTGACTTTCTTTTTTATAAGGAAATGCTTTCATTCACCTCTCCCTTGAACTCCAGAACCTTATATCCAACTGTCCTCTAGTTCATCCTTCATTTGATTGTTTAATGGACATTTCAAAATCAACCATGCCCCAAACCAAGCTCCTCTGTCAATTTATTCCACTACCCTTCTTAATATGTATCACCACTCCCACACTAGATATTTTACTTATTTTGTTTATCATCCGTCTCCCCCACTGGAAGTTAAACTCCAATGGATGGAGTAACTTTTTCTTTTTCTCTCAATGAAGAATTCCCAAAACCTAGTATTGTTCCTGACTGTTACGGACTGAATGTTTGTGTACACCTCCCAGTGTTGAAACCCACCCTCCACAATGTGCTGATACTAGGAGATGGGGACTTGGAGATATACTTAGGGTTAAATAAGGTCGTAAGGGTGGAGCTCTCAGGAATGGGGTCAGTGCCCTTGGGAGAGTCACAAGAGAGCGTTCTTCCTCCACTCTGTCCTCTGCCATGTGAACTGCTCTGGCACCCTGATCTCAGACTTCTAGCCTTCAGAATGTGAGAAATAAATCTGTTGTTTATAAGCCACCGAGTTATTTTGTTATAGCAGCCAGAACAGACTAAGACATTGACATGTAATGGACATTTGATAAATGTTTTTTCAGTGAATATATGGCCCTACAGCAACAGATTGAAGATGGACTGAAACTTGCCCAGAATTCCCCAGATCTGGACAGCCATGGTACAGTAGAAAGGGCATAGGTTTTGTCAGGCAGATCTGTCTGGTTGTGTGACCTAGGGTAACTCATTCAATCTCTTCGAGACACTTTTCTCATTTGGTACAATGGAGATGAGACAGCTCATAAGGTTGTTGTAGACTACTTGATATAATTGGCTTTAACCACACCACGGTTGTTCCTCAATAAATATTATTCTTTTCCCAACTCCTGGTTTGACAAAGACTATGGGAAACCATAAAAATTTGTCAAGGTTAGCAAGCCTTATCCAAAGCAGACCTCAGATGAAGCAACTCAGGAATTGACCAAACTGTGTTCTATGAGGAGCTCATTTTATTAAAAGTGCTCTAGCCCTTACTGGGAAGAACAGGGTTTAGTGTAAGGGTCAAATGAAAAACATATTCTTATAAATAGTTGTTCGAGGCACGCTCTCTTTAAGGGGAACTGGGGGCTTCAACTCCTCTTCCCATCTATTTCTCCACACGCACTGGGGAGTGTTTATTTGAGACACTGTTTATTGAGCTTGGAGTTCTGTGGCCTGCCCTTTTGCCGAATGCCTAATAGCTGTGCATTTATTTATAAAGGTCTTTTGCTGCGATGTGGCCAACCATCTGTCAAGGGGTTAGAGTAGGAAAGGAGTCGACACCATAGAACCAGGAGAAGTTTAAAGTTTCTGGAGAAATGAAGTGAAAATGCCCAGTGCTTATGATTGTCAGGGCAAAATAAAATACAGTCTAGTTCTGCTGTGAACTTGCACTTGCTAAGGTACATTGGAGGGATGATGTTTGCAGACACACTGCAAGGACACTGATGTTTGTTGACATTTCAGTGACTCACAGGAACTGAGCATATTGAACATGGAAGGAACTGACACATCGCATGAGAATCACAGACTGACACAGCTAAATGAAACTTTAGGAATCCTTTGTTTTGAAGGCCAGGAAAATAAAGCATGGAGAGATAAAGTGACTGGATGAGGGTCATACTGAGGATAAGGAGCAGAAAGACAAATGAAACCCTGGCCTTGGGGGTCTCAGGCCTCAGCCCTTTCTACCTCAGTGTGCTTTGAGTAAGGAAAGAGAGGGCTAAAGAGGCAAAGTGATGTTAGCTTTCAATGAAATTTTTAAGGTTTTCTCCATGGTCAGGACTAAAATGACCTAAAATAGGTCAGCATTTAATAAATGACAGAATGTATAAAAAAGCACATTGTACATTATAAAGCATTGTCTAACTCTTAGATGAATTGCTGACTAAATCTGTCAGATTAATAAACGATATGGTCTGGCCAGATGGATATAACCCTATAGTATTATTACACATCACATTTTAACAGCAACCAAACACACCAAAGTGATTTCACCTGCTTCGTCAGCGGTTCCATCGACTCTTTGTTACTGACTCCAGAAAAGGTAGCACATTGATCACAGATTTATACAAAGAAAGTGAGCAGGAAAATTAGTTTGTACATGATATTGTTTATTAAGACTTTTTTCCAGAAGAATGCATAAGCATATTATTATAAAACACCAGAAAAATACAGCGAAATATAAAAGAAACAATGAAAATTATCTGCAAATCTACCCTTGGAAACAAATACTATTAAGAGAAACGCCATTAGTTACCCACAGGGGAGTTCCCATAAGACTGTCAGTTGATTTCTCAAAAGAAACGTTGCAGGCTAGAAGAGATTGGCAAGAAATATTCAAAGTCACCCAAAACAGAGACCTACAGCCAAGATTGTTCTACCCAACAAAGATATCATTTAGAATTGAAGGGCAGATAAAGAGCTTCCTAGACAACAAAAAAACTAAAGGAGTTCATCATTACCAAACCACTATTATATGAAATTTAAAGGGACTCATTTAAAAAAAAGAAGACGATCAACACTATGAACAATAAAATGGCTATAAATACATATCTATCAACAGTTGAATCTAAAAAACAAACTAAGCAAACAAGAAGAACAGAGACAGAATCATGGATATGTAGAGCATTTTGATGGTTGCTAGATGGGAGGGGGATGTGGGGGAGTGCGTGAAGAGGTGAGGGAATTAAGAAGTACAAATAGGAAGTTACAGAATAGCCATGGGGATGTAAAGAACAGTATAGGAAATGGAGTAAGTAGTCAAAGAACTTATACACATGATCCATGGACAAGAACAACGGTGTTGGGATTGCCTGAGGGAGTGGGAGGTGCTGTGTGGAGGGGGGCAAAAGGGGTAAAAATTGGGACAACTATAATGGCATAATCAATATAATTAAAAAATAAAGGATATGGAGTTTGGGGGTGGGATAATGAAAATGTTCTAAAACTGATTGTAGTGATGGTTGCTTAAACTCTGCATGTACTAAAAGCCATTTAATTGTATACTGTAAGTGAGTGAGTTGTATGATATATGAATTATATCTCAATAAAGCTGTGAAAAAAATTTTTTTTTAATTTGGTGATTTTTCTAAAAGACTAATATCTTGTAAGTATATACTGTACATGCAGTTTAAAATTCTTATCTTCAGAACAACAATAAAGTAATTTAAAAAAATTCTTATCTTCAGGGTCAAGATGGAGGCAGAGGTAAACATGGCTCGCCTCCTCGTACAACCACAGCAAAAGTTACAATTAAACTACAAAACAATTATCACCCAGAATCATCAGAAAATCTAGCTGTATGAAAGTCCAGCTGTAAGGAATTAAAGTAGTCACATTCATCCAGATAGGTAGGAAGGGTGGAGACATGAGGACATGCAGAGACAAGGAGACAAGGAGACGCGGAGCGAGTGGTCCCACACCCACATGTGGTGGATAAAAATCAGAAGGGATACTTTGGGAGCGAGGGATCCCAGCCCCACACCAGACCATCCAGCCCAGGGTTCCAGTGCCAGGAAGATAAGTCCCCATAAACTCTGGCTGCAAAAACCAGCGGGGGTTGGGGCCCCAGAAGAAACTGTGGGATTCTCAGGCATCTCCTCTTAAAGGGCCTGCAAATGGACTTAGGACTTAATGCAGACTCACTACCTCTGGACTCCAGCACCGGG
>VMDR010004418.1:0-60417 GCA_007922815.1 Macrotus californicus | reverse complement strand
AAACAGCCTGATCTATCGCTGCAATTTTTCTGTAAATTTAAAATCACTTCACAATGGAAACCTTATTTAAAAGGAAGACTGAGAATGAATGAATACTTATAAAAGAAATGAAAAATCCTGGCAACGAGATATGATACCAGTTAAATATAAAAACATTTGAAATTCTAACCACAAGAAAGCAAATTTAATTTATTCATATATTTTCACTAATTTTATTTTTCTATTAAAGATCATAATTATGTATTCACAGATATCTTTGATAAAAATATTTTAGATCTTTTATTTTTTCCAGCTTTAATGAGGCACAATTTACGAATAAAACTGTAAGATATTTAAAGTGTACAACCTGATGATTTGATATATGTAGACACGGTGGAAGGACTTCTCCATCAAATTAATTAACACATCTGTCACCTGATGTATTTTCCCCTCTTTGGTGAGAACATTTAAGTTTGCTCTCTTAGCAAATTTCAAATATGCAAAAACAGTGTTGACACTGTAGCCATCTTGTTATACATTAAATCCTCAGAGTTTATGCCTCACAAAACTGAAGTTTATACCTTTTACTGACCTTTTAATTTTCCCCACCCTCCAGTTGCTGGCAACCACTTTTCTAAGTTGGACTTTTTAAGAAAATGATTTTAAAGACAAATCAGCATCCCTGACGTCTATGAGAAACCTCATTCTAAGTATATTATTTCTAATTCATGAAGAAATAGTGATTTTCTTGCTAAAAATGATTTACCTTGGCAATAAATCTATCAAATATTTACAGTTAAAACATATATTGTCAATAAGTAGGTTAAAATAAATAGGGATTCACAGTTGATTTTTAAAGGAGTTAGTGGTAAATCTGTGATAACATTTAGTGACTTTGGATTGCTTATTGAAGAGGATTCACTTGTCAAGGGCTGCATTATGATTAGGTGATGATGGGAAGAAAAGTCCAATTAAATCAGTAAGAAATGTGATGGATAGCATCACCAGTTCTTCCTCCAGGAACCAAGCAATTCTTCCTCCAGCCATGTGTAAAATTATGGTAACCCATAATATCACCACGGTGCAACATGATTTCTAGGAAACCTTTCCAAAATTTGGAAAGAGATGTTATGACTAAGACATGTTCTTACTGGTAAATCTATTTCTAGGAATTTATTGCAGAGCGTAACCAGAGTTCCATTCTCTTGTATATAAGGATGTTTATCATGGCATTATTTATAATACCACAGAAATGGGAGCAACTTAAATGCTTTCAGAATAAATAGTGTTATATCCATTTGACTGAATATTGTTCAATCCTTATAATGCTGTTCCAAATGTTATTCTAAATGTTGAATATTATTCAATGTTATAACGCTGTTCCAAGGGTGTGGAAACATTCAGAATCTTTTTTTCCCCCCTACGCATCTAATGGATACCTGCAAGAGGATTTAAGTAGAAGGAAATAAAAACAACAGAATGTGAACTTATACTAAGCCTTATTTTCCCCACTTGGATAATGGAGAAAATACTACTGCCGACCTTATAGGGTGGTTAGGAGAATTGCATGAGTAATACATGAAAAATGCTTAAGAGGCTCGTCTGCACCTTGCACTTAACAGCTGGGTATTGACTGAGAATGATGTTGATTGCCTTTCGAAAACCTCAGTGGCGCCTGGCTGCACAGGGTCTCTAGGTATGTTGTTTCAGTGTAAGAATCGGAGCAGACCAGGGCTTGCGGGAAGGACTTCTGCTTAAGGTGGATGCAGGATCTCAAAGATGTAGGTGAGTTGTCCTATGAATTATGACAAAAACAATGCCTGCCACTGAAGTGTCAGTCACACAGAAGTATCTGGGTCAAGTTCACCCAGAACCCCTCTACTTTTGGCACATTAATCTGCACTGGTAATGAGTGTTAAGAAGGTAAAATTAGTTCCTCCTACTCTTTCATCAGCATCCTGTTATCCTTTCTCTAACCCCTCTTCTTCCTGACCTTTCCCCTCTCTTTCTTTGTCTCATTCTCAGTGACAGCAGTGTTAGGCTTGCCTTGTCATCCCTCTTTTAAGTCTATGATGGTGACGCTTTTCCTTGTATCACTGTCTGTATTCTACATCCGCCCCACGCAATACCAGATCTCCCCCTTTACTACTGGATGTGTCTTCTGAAATCTAGATCTGAGCAATGCAGTTCTAATTTTAAAGAACTCTTTTGGCTTCCTATTTTTCACAGGGGAAAACTGATTGGTGCCGCATAAATACTTTCTCACCATTGAATCTCAATCCGCTTCTCAGATGCATTGCAAACCAATCTTGCCGGACCATACTGTGCTCTTCTGGTACTGGAAAACTTCCTGTTCCTTGAACACACCATTTTTATGTCTATTTATGAAAAGCTTCTAACCCTATTTGTGTGTCTTAGGAAAACGTGCTTCATCTTCCATGGTCAGAGATGTGGCAGCCTCCAGGAAGCTTTCCTTTTCCTCATCCAGAAAGATGATTTCTCCTTCCCTTTTGCCACTACTTAAGTCCATATTATCATGTCAAGTGGCATTCTAATGGATTGCTTCATGCCTGTCTCTCCCAATGGGCTTCTTCAAGGACTCTCTGTCATTTATCTACAGCCTGAGGTCAAGAACGGTATTTCATACACAGTAGACTCGTAGCTGATGGTTGATGATTTGTTTGACAAATGCTTCTTGAATGCCTACTGTGAATAGAAAAGTTCCACCATTACTATGTATTAGAAGGCACCTCCAGAGAGCCCCAGCTAAAATGCAAATATATTGCATAAGTAGCATTCATCATATTAGTGTGCCTATCAGGTTTACATTTTATTGGTTGATTTACCTATGCAACATAGAAGTGTTACTGGCTTCAGGCACAGATATATACTTCAAAAGTCATCACAACTCTTTCTCTTTTGCATCTGCTCCAATTGACTTCACCCCCATGGGGTAGCACATCTGAGCAACGGCCCTTGTAGACTTCATCCTCCCAGATAACAAGCCCAGAGGAAGTCCTTAATTTCTGACAACTAATGGATGCAAAATTATGGGTGTGATTTTTACTTTGTCAAACTTAGGCCATGCTTCGATCCCGGCAGTGCTGTTGGAATAGAAGTGTGTCTCAAGGAATCTCAAATCGTCAAAGCTCTGGATTCCTCAGGTACCATGATGTAACCACCCCAGATAAAGTTATCTCACCAAGGATACTGAGCTTTGTCATGGGTTAGTGGACATGTGCTCGGTATATGTCTGCAGTCCCCTTACTCGTGCTGTGGGGTTCTGACTGAGCCATGTACCATGTCTGCACATCTGGACCCTTGGTCCAGACCTGGTCAATCACAGTGCTCCATTCCTTCCTTTCTTATGCACAGAGACTGGTCCAGGCAGACAGACATTGACCTAAGCAGGGATGGTCCATAGAGCATCTTCGACGAGACTTAACGAAGAAAACTGAGAGAGGACTGAGAGGTAAGAAGGAGGCAGGGAGTGTGGGGAGCACATACAGAGGGGAAAGAAGAACAGAAAAGGAGGAGAGAAAAAAAGAAAGAAGGTGCTCTCATTCTGAGATACAAATCTGAAAGAATATGGAGAGCAAGAAGTGAACAGATTCTTTTTTCTGCCCAAACTGCCTGAATGAGAAGAAAGCTAATAAAAAACAGACAAGAGATAGAGAGGAATGGAGAAGAGAGGCACTGAGAATTATAGGAGAAAGAGGTCAGGCAATATTCATCACTCCGAATTTTAAATGATATTAGCTCATATACTTTCTTTGGTCTGTTAGTCCTTCAGATTTGGGATTCTGTCATATGCAGTCATCCTACCAACACTGTGGGCGGTGCTTGATTCCCTGGGTACCTTATTACTAAGTCCTTCCCATAACTGAGGTCCCTGCACAGACTGGGGGCCTGATGTCATCCCAGAATGCTACAGTCACAACACGCACCGACTTCTGTTTCCAGCCAAGTGGAAGAAATGTGTTCATTATACCTACTGGGGAGATGTGTGCAGAAGAAATTTTAGCATATACAGGTTGATCAAGTGCAAGAACACTGCTACCACATAGGAAAGGAATCTCAAGGATCATGACAAAGTCTAAACAGAGAACTCAGAGTGATGTCAGGAACTGACAGCCTGGCTTAGAGAGAACAAGAACCAGGAAGTGGGGATTGGTCCAGGGTGGTGCTCACAGGAAGGCTGAGGCTTTTTTCTTTTATAATCTTATAAATGCTTACTTAAAATTTCTTTTAAATGAATAGTTGATTTTTAAGAACAGTTTTAGGTTTACAGAAAATTTCAGACTAAAATACAGATCATTTCCATACTCCACCCCAGACCCTCCCAATGAGATGCAGTCTCCCTTATTATTAATCTCTAGCATCAGTGTGGTCCATTTGCTATGAGATGAACCAATATTAATACAATATTGTTACTTAAAGTCCATAGTTTACATTAGGGCTTATTCTTTCTGTTGTACATTCTATGGGCTGTGACAAATATATAATGACCTGTATCTCTATGATCTAAAAATCCACATATTCATCCTTCTCTCCCTTCCTGAAAGACCCTGGCAACAACTGGTTTCCTTACTCAAGTCTTGCCTTTTGCAAAAATGTCCTGTAGTTGGCATCGTGCTGTTTTGAGCCTTTTCAGATTGGCTTCTTTCACTCAGCAATAAGCATTTAAGATTCCTCCATGTCTTTTTTGTGGCTTGAAAGCTCATTTCTTCTTCTGGTTGGTAAGAGCCCACTGTCTGGATGCGCCACAGTTCTATTTACCCATTCGCCTACTAGAGGGCATCTTGGTTGCTGTCACGTTTGTTGGTGATTAAGAACAGAGTTGTTGAAAACATTCCAGTGCAGGTTTTTGTGTTAACACACATCTTCAATTTATTTGGAAAAATACCTGGGGGCATTCTCGTTCGATTGCCTAGTATGCTATTTCAGTTTTGTAAGAAATTGCCAAATGTCTTCCATGGTGGCTGTACCATTTTGCACTCCCACCAGCAATGGATGAGAGTTCCTTTTGCGCCATGTTCTTCTAACACTCAGTGTTGTCAGCATGTTGGATTTTGCCATATTAATAGGTATGCAGCAGTCAGTATAAATGGTTTATTCAGTTATCTCTGGTGTCTTCCCTTGTGACCCCGAATGACCACTTTATTAGATTCTTCAGTGAGCCACAGTTCTGGCTGCATGCATGTCCTCTCCATCGTCACCCTAACCAGTACATCTTGCATTATAACTATGCAGAACCAGGGGCTTCCCTGCATTCCTACTACCTCAAGTATCCTGAGCGGGGCCTTGGAATCTGCCTAGTTCACAAGCTCCTCCAGATTCCTATGAACATGAAAGTTTGAGGATGAGTATTGTGATTCTTGTTTTAAACCCACTAGCCTCGCCTCCTGCCTATTGTCCTTCCTGGGAGAGCCCTGTCCCTATCACTGTGGTGTGAGCCCATGTCAGTCTCACCTAACGCAGTAACTTCGAGATCCTGAGCTTCTGGCTCCTCAGTTGTCCAACAGCACTAGCGCTACCTATAGCAAAGAGCATCTGGGAGGGCTGAGTGGAACAGCTGGTGTGATGTTCCGAGGGACAGGGTTAGCAGAAGCAGCTGCTCGATATACTGCTTCCTTCCTTCTTGTGACTGGTATCCACATACATCTGTCTGTGCAGCAGACCACATCCCTGCCTAATTCTAATGCATGACCCAAGCCTGGCCCACCTGAGTCCTTACTCCTTACCTTCCACTTCCAAGATTAAGCAAGTAAAGTCTCGTGAGTGAAAGAGTAAGAACTAATCACAGCTGGGCCTATGGTAAACCTGCCCATTTTTCTACATTTCTACTTGCTTCACAAAGGGAAATTAAGTAGGAGCTGAAGGGTAAAAGCCAAGTGGAGAGCTAGTACTTCTATCATAAAGGAGGCTTTTATATACTTGTATTAACAATGTTTGTGTGTCATGCATACATGAGACTCAGCTTATGAAGAGAGACCCTGATGCAAACTTTGAATTTGTAGGATGTTCTCAGCTGGAAGAAGCCAGGAAGACAGTCTACCCCAGTCTTACCATTTTGGTGATGACAACTAAAGTCCAGAGAGAAGAAGCAAGCTCACACTGCCAAAGTGCAGAGCTTGAGGCTAAAACTCCCTGACATGAAGAAGTCACTAAAAAAACAGAATAAAACAAAATTGGCTGTGACTTCCTCGTATGGCTTTAGCTCTAGGCTCTGCAGCCAAGGTCTCCTGTTTCCACATGACTATGCTCTTTCTTGGTGTCTCTGTTGTCTGGTGCTTTGCTTGAAGGATCAATCAGTGACACTTCAAGTTTCCATGTCAGCCTCCTGAGTTCTTGTCCATCTCCCTTTATTCCTGCAAGGACTGACAGTGGGCAATGCTCTCTCCCCAGTGGTGTGACCCTAACTTGTTTCTCTCCCCATCATGACTCTTGTTTCCTTGGGTCCCAGTCAAGATACTCTTTCTCCCCACCATGTTGCTTTAGGATGAAGCACTCTGTCCCCCATCCAAGACGACGATTTCCACCCCTACTTTGTTTTGAAAGGATTGACTTAAAAATGTGTCTTTACATTTAGGTGTGATAAAGTTTACTCTTTTGGGTGCCCAGTGTGCTTTGACAGATGCACAGACACGGGTGACCACCATGGCAATCAGGACAGAATACTGAGGATGAACTTTTTTTAAATACATGCTATTTGTTCAGTGATATTTAATTCCTTCCTTATCTTTAATCCCTAGTAGTTACCCTCCAATCACAGTTTCTGATTTGGGTAAGAGATCCAGTCATTAAGATGATCTGTTAAAATTTTCCAATAGTAAAGCGATGTGGAATTTTAACAGCCTTGGGCATCCTGATTGTTGATACAATACCACTCTTATTCAGGCCATTTAAAATACTGGGAACATCTCATGGATCTCTAATACTACTTACAACCTTCAATGAAGGCCAGGTCACGACTAAGGGCTATGAGCGGGTCTGGTCTAGAACTGGGTATAAATGCTTTCCTTAAATGCTTTCAAGTTATTCCAAGGGATTCCCCTGTGGGGACACTTGGAAATTGTTGCAAAGTTTACAGCCTGGGTCTTGAAGACACGAGGTATTATTTCTGGCACAATATTAGAGAGTTTCTTCTATCAAGTCATTTTGACGGCCAAGTCAGTATTGATCTTCACATTCTCAAATATCAAAACCAACCTGTCAGTGATAAAAAGGAAGTGGCCTGAGACCTCCCAGGAATTTCCTTTAGAGAAAAAAAAAATTTCTTACTCTTGGCTGTCCAAATGCTCAGCATGTTAAACCTCACTTTGAATCAGTCTCTCAGACACATAATGAGGTGCTAACACAATACAGGATGGTAATAGAAATGGATTGAGTGAGAAAGAACTTCTCAGAATGTGAGCTGAGCTACGTACACAAAACCAGGCAGCAATCACTAATAAAATTCATTCTTTGGCCTCACTCTCAATCTGTCTTTCCTGCCTGGTTGGAAACAGAGATTTTTTTATTTTATTTATTTTTTAACAAGGGAAGAACACATCAAACAACACATCTGAGTGGTTAATGAAGGTGTCAGACGGGAGTTGAGTTTTAAAATGGAAATCCTTTGGCAAACTGTAATAAGGAGATAAGATTTTTTTTTTTTATGTATCGCAAGAATTTAAATACTTTGAGTTGCTTTCACAGAATGTCCTTAAGTTTTAATAATATCTAGACATTCTTATTTTGCAGTGAAGGAATAAAGAGAAAATGTGTCATGCATTGCTATAATTAGACACTGGCTATTTTGAAAATAAAATGAAGTAAAGGGATCATAGAGTTTTTTTTTAAAATAGATATGAAAGGAAACTTGGAGATGATCTCATTCTATTCCTTCATTTTACAGCAAGAAAATGGAGGCAAATTTACTTGTTCCCTCTAGATAATTTATAAATAATGACAAAGACTAGGATGGAATCAGGATATTTGGGGACTCATGTGGTGTTAGAAGAGGGGTACAGACATAAAAACCATGTGTTTTGTCTTTCAATTCTGTTTTTCCCTGAATGTAATATGAAGCTTAAAGAATAGGGGAGTTAGACAGGGTTTAGATCCACATGGTAGTCAGAAAACAGACCTTACATGGAACCATCAGTTGGTGGGGCTATTTTGCTGGGAGAAATCAATGCTGAGAACTAGAATAAGCACACCACTAAAAGAAAGCAGGTAGCAAGGTGGGTTCTAACACTATAACCAGCTCCTCTGTACTAGATGGGCACTCCTGGGTAAGGTTGGCTCTCTCTTTAGGCTTTGTTATATATATATATATGGAGAGAGAGAGAGAGAGAGAGAGAGAGAGAGATTGAGATTGCACACCATACAAAAACGAATATAAATTCCAGTCAGATAACCCATCTCAAAGTAAAAGATAAAACAATAATTTGGAAAAAATACAGGAGAATATCTTCATGAACTTGGGGTAGGCAAATAGTTCGTAAGAAAGACATTAAAATAATAACTGATAAACAGGACTACATTAAAATTAAGAATTTCTGTTCAAAAAACATTACCCCTTAGAAAGTGAAAGGGCAATCCACACAATTGGAGACTCTATTTACAATATCTATATCCGACCATGGACTTGAATCCAAATGCAGAATGGAGTGCTACAATAAGCAAAATGCCGATGACTCAATTTTTAAAAAATGGGTGAAAGACTTGAACAAGCAATTTATAGAAGAGGGTATTAAAATAGTCAATAAACACAGGAGACAGTGCTTAAAGAGTGACTGGAGAAATACAATTAAACCACAGTGTAGAGCTGGTGTATCCCAACCACAGCGGGGAAAGTGAGAAAGACAGATGGCACCAAGGCAGGGGTGAGGAATGTGGAGCAACAGGAAATTCGTGCCCTGCTGGTTGGAGTTTAACTGGGTGCAACCATGTTGCAATAAAAATAAACACTAAAGCCAAACAATAACAAAAAAAATATGCCTTATGACCCAGCAATTCCATCCCTAGACATAGAGTAATGTGTACACAGGAGAGCCAGATGCATGTATAAAAGCGCTCCTACCAGGGCTGTTTGTAACAGCCCCAAACAACCCAAACGTTTCAGAAATTACACAGCAAAGATCAGAAACAAACTACAAGGAAAAACAACAGTATGAGTGAATCTCACCAAATAGTGTTCAGTGAAAGGGGCCAGTCCCCATAAAATAGACATTGTTTAATTTCATCATATAAAATTCAAAAATAGGCCATAAAGTTGATGATGTCACGAGTCGGGAGAGTGGGTGTCCTCTCTGGTGTTAGTGCCCAGAGAAGGGTTCAAGGGGACTTCTGGGGTTCTGGCCTGGTTTCTGTTTCCTCATGGAAGTGTTTGTGAAGCTGGTGTATTCATTTCACTAAAATCCATGCGTTGCAGTCTTCTCTGTGAATGTCATTTCTCAATAAAATTTGAAAACACAAAGTGAGGGGAGTCACAACAGAGAATTTCTGAGGCAGCGGTCCTTAGGCTTTAGTTTACAAACAGTAATTCTCAGGAGTTTGCTAAAGTGAGATGTTTCATGGCTGTATCTCCAGACAACATTATTATAAGGGCCCAGAGAAGGGCCTATGTTGAAATAAGCTATCTAGGTCATTCACGCTCCCATGGGTTCTTGGACCACATTTTGGGAAATGTTGCAATAATAAGGGATCTTTCCACTTTGACATTGTGAAGCTCCGCAGGCAACCAGTAGGTCAAGCTAACTGTAAGATCAGGAGGGCATCTTTGCCAAGGTTTCTGACATAAGAAGTTGGCGTGGAAAATACGCTGTCATGGTGCCAGTCGCAAGGTTCGCTATTTTCAATAGCGCCATCCTTCTTGGGATGTTTCCCACTTAATGAATAGCTTTACAGAGATCTTGGAAGTAGACATTATGAAAGTGAAGGAGTTCTGATTGTGAGGGTGGAATACCCCTCGTGCTCCAGTCGCCACTTCCAGTCAGGTGTTGACAAGAGTGTGACAAAGCCATTATAATGGGAGCATTTTCGTGGCATCCCCAGAAATGCCTCTGGGGCTCAGCAGACACATCCCTGGGGCTGTTTTCACATAGAAGGCCCCAGAGGGTAGAAATGGAGCACTTTGGAAAACTTCACTGTGAAGCCCCGCTTCCTGAAACATTTGTCCTGTGTGACCTCCACTAACCAGAATCTTCCAAGGCCCAGTGGCGCGGAGGAGTGCATTTTGTAGAATTCTCCTTAGACAGTCAGTCATGAGATATGCAAGGCATTTTGCAGTAAAGTAAACCATTACACATTGTTTATCTCATGGAAGTGCTGTCCAATGTAACTGCTTACTATGCATGCACATCATGGAAACTGTTGGTTTCATATGCCAATGAAACACATCTCTCCAGCCAACTTTGGTTCAACTCCGAGAAACTACATTGGCAGAAATGACAGAATTAGATAAGGTGAGGGAAGCTGTCAGGGAATGTGACTTCTTCCACCACATGACATGGGGCATATTTTCACTTTGGCTGGAATTATATCAAATTGGTGAGATAACATTACTAATGTTACTGATTTTTTATTTTGATTTTATATACTAATAAAGATCTTTGAATAGCAGCAATATGTGTCTTGAATAAGTTTGAAGAGGAAAATGATTGAGAACATTCTGATGCATTCAACACATTTGTGTGTATCTATACTTATCTCTCTACCTTGCACTTTCTGGTCTTAAGACAAGAGTCAAGTTCCTCCCATGGTTCACCTGCCCACTATATTTTCTATCCTATATTCTTTTGGGCCCTTGAGTGATCTTGCTTCATCAATAAATCTTGTTTTTCCTCTACTGCCATTCTTTTTTGTCTGTATGGGTTCTTTCCTATCAGCACATAAACACAGACAAGTACAATAAAAAAAAAATGTCCTCCTTATTTTTCTTTCCATTTCTTTGTTCACCCTTGTATATCCTTCCCTGCTAAACCACTTCAAAAATAAAAAAACACAAAACAAAAATGTCCATTCACATTGGAATCACTTCCTCACTATTCAATTCCCAAGGCATTGGAGTCTGGCTAATGCCTCCATTATATCTCCGAAGTTGCTCATTAAAGCTCATCAAAGCCCTCCTAGTTGGTGAATCCAATAACTAAATTTCAATTGCTATCTTAACTTGAGGTTTCTGGAACATTTAATCTTATTGATCTCTCCCTCTTATTGAAGTTCACTTTCTCTTTGGACTCAGCCACACCAGTTTTTCCTGGCTCCCTAGTTAGTAGCAGGAAGGACTTAATTTTCCAGACCATAGCTTTCCATAGAGGGAAGGGGTTAGCCACTCTATTCCTTCCAAGATGGCGTGGTGAGTGTGAGCATGCAAGGGCTCTCCTTTCCCTGTGACGCGGTCTTTCAAAGGGAAGGACTCACCCGGGGGGTGGCATCTGGTTGATGAGATAGCTGAGGCCCTGGATTTTGTACACTAGAGGGTTCTCAATCTAGAAAAGAAGTTCATGGCTCTTTCCTTCTCTGCCAACAGATGTGAGTGAATTGACCAGCGTTCTTCATCTTCAGGTGGGAAACAGACCTGTTCTCTCTGCCCTCTTCTTTCTAGTTTCTCACTTTTCTACTGGATAGGTACATTAGATTAAGCCTGTTAAATAGTGAAAATGGACCCCTTTTGTTATTTTAAGATTATTCTCTGAGACAGAGAGTTAGTAGGAGGTCTTTAAATTTCTGGCTTTAGTCTTCAGATATATTTTTCAACTATTATGAATAAACACCCCACAGAGTTAAGAAATGGAGAGCACTCAAGGCAATTCAAATTCAATACAGATTAAGGTATATAGGTTTAATGGGCTACACAAGTTATGAAAAGCTGAAAAGCCAACTAGGACATGGTAAAAAGTCCAACAACAAAAGAGATTTCAGCAACACTGGAAAGCTGCTACCATCCCTAGGGACAAAGAGACAAAGAGAAGAAGGATGTAGTATTAATAGAACCCAGGAGCTGGGCCTAACTGGTGGGAGCTGGAATCAGAGAGGGGGGTTGTGCCTTCCACAGACAAATGAGAACTTAGAAACTAGAACTATTAGGGACACTTAATCATTATCATAAAATACCTCAAACCGTTAAGAAGGAGGACGAGAATTCTGCTTTTTTTTTTTTCTTCTCTTCCTCTCTATCTTTCAGTAAAATCCATTGACCACATAGCCATTCCTTGGGATTGGTTCCAGGATCTCTCAACAGGTACCAAAATCTGTGGGTGCTCAAGCCCCTTATATAAAAGGACATAGCATCTTCATATAACCTATGCAATCTTCCCATATACTTTAAATCATCTCTAGATTACTTACATTTAGTAAAATATAACTGATCTGCAAATATCTGTTATACTGTATTGTTTAGAGAATAACGACAAGAAAAAAAGCCTGTGCTTGTTTAGCACACACCTGACCACTGTAGGTGTAACTACACTCTACATGTCTGGAATAATACAGTATTTAAAAAAATATTTTCAATCTGTGGATGGTTGAACTCCCACATGCAGAACCCAAGGACACACAAGGCCACCTGTACACCGAGAAGTCCATTGGCAGGGGAGCATGAGAAACATCTACTGCTTCTTTAGAAGCACAGCTTTCAAACTTATACAAGGGGTTGCTCAAGTTGAAACCTTCCTTTTCCTGCTTCTGTTCCCTTGAGTCATCTGGGGGGAACACTAGGGTTCCCACAGAGCACGCTTTGGAAAATTCTGGAGTAGATGCTCTCACTGCTCCCTGTCCGTCCAGTGATTTATGGATTTATGATTCAGTGGGAAGCAACTCATCAGAAAGATTTGAAACAAAAAGACATTACTGGGGTGTATTTGCTATGCCCTAAGCATTAGAGTTGTCTTAATTACTAATTCATATATTCGGCATATGAACTATAATATAATCACATGTTTAAATATGCAATCATTCCTCAACTGATTGTAATAACTTGTCTGTAATAAAAAGAGGTCCCCCTTCATTGCTATGTTGAGTAAATGTTAAATTAATCATGGACACATGCCAAATCTGCTTTGAAAAAAGCAAATAAATTGCTTTTCTAAGGCTGAATCATGCTGCCTCTCTTCCAAGAGCATTTTTGTAATTACTTCTTTGATTACCCAAGTGATAATATCAAGATGGATTTTTAACCTTCATACCAGGCCTTTGTGTGCAAATACATTGGAAAAGATGGTCAATGATTTAATACTCCATGCAAAGGGGCAACCCTATGAGCACGGCCCCAGTTCTGTAACAGACTGAATGGAGCCTCTAATGGAAAGACAAGATAACAAAGGGAGAAATCTTGGCAGTAAAATTACTTTGCTTTGAATCCTAATGGATATTTTGAAAAAGCTAAGATTTCACATTGAGGTTGTTTCACATGTGAAGAGATTCAAAAGTAATACAAAATTCACTGTGACATGTAGTTATAAGAGAATAAAAAGTGTAGATGTACACCATGTGCAGGAAAACTCATTAAAATCACACTGTTTTAGAGATTCCACAAATCTTCAAACATTTCTCAGGGAGATTCTTTAACGTCTTTAGGGAAACAGAGTGTGGGTTTTGGAGGAGGTGGGGAACTTTTACTAATTGAGTCTATCTATCTCTTTTTATAGATGAGGAAACAATTTCATAAAGAAGTGAAGTGACTTACCCATGCTCTTATATCAAGAGTAGCAAACTGCACTGTTAATTTTTAAAAAGCTAGTTTAACACATGTATTACATTGCTATTTTGGGTGGAAGCTGATTTAAACATGTAATCCTGAAATTAAAGACATTTTTACTTTGCCTTTTGATTCAAAATCCTTCTTCAGCTGTGATTTCTCTGGAGACTTTCAAGTTTTTCACAAGTGGATTCATTCAAGAATGTTGCTCAGACCGTGAAAAGAATGAACTGATCTTCCTGGGGTGAGAACCTCTTCTTTTAGGACGACAAGTTAGACATAAGAAATTTCAATACCGTGGTTTGAGAAATTGAACATACTTTTCTGAGAACACAGATGAGAAAGAAACTTTTTTTTTTTGCTTGCCCTACATCTTAGAAAAAGCATTGCAGAAGGATGTGTTGAAGACGGGAAATGAATCAGGAGTCTCTTTCTATGCAATGGTGGAGGGGATTCTTTGAGTCTCTGAATATCACTATCAATTCAGAGTGTTTATGCATCTGACCTTAAAATGTCTGAACAGTCCCTTTTCCCCAGTCTACTGTCATTCAGGTAAATGGATGCTCACAGATTTCTTTGGGGAAAGTTATTACAGTACATACTTGTCATCTTGTTATACGGTCCTTCCCTCTGGAGACCTGGCCGTTTTTTCAGTCAACCAGTTTCAAGTCTAAAAACTTTCCAGAGAAACCTATGAGTGAAGACTCATCATAGCTTCTCTTTTTAAGAGTGAGTCATTTGAGGATCCAGTAATAAACCAAGTCGTCAGAAATCTGGATTACAGAAGGCAGCAGGTCCACTTATTCATTGACCCACCCAGAGGTCATTTCTCCAGTTCTCTAAGAAAATTTCTAGAAAATTTCAGCAACCAACACCGTTTGGCTTTGGCCTGTGAGATCAGCACGGTCATGGTGGAGAAGGTCAAGTGGAAGATTTGAAGACGATCCCTGATCCAGCCAAGATATCAAGTCAAAACCAGCAAGGAGGGGATATGGTGGATCATAAAGACTATTCCCACTCTTAAAGGTCTTCATTAGTTGACCAGCCTGGTCCCTGCAGAAACTGTATGGATCTTGGAGAATTACTGTGGGCAGATCAACTAAGTAGCAGCCTGACTGCAACTGCTGTGCTGGACGAGGTCCGTTCCAGAGCAGATAAATAAGGCTTCGAGGCAGGTGGCCATTCATTTAGCGAATGCATTTTCCCCTCTCAATTGGAAAAGAATGAAAACAGTTCTCGTTCCCATGAAATGAATAATAGCATACATTTGTAATTTTGCCCCAGGGCTAAGTCAACTGTCCTATTCACTACTATATTCTAACCTGAAGATATCTGAATTATCTGGATATCCCAGAAAACATCACCTTGATCTATCATTGATAACATCATATTAATTGGACAAAATCAGCAAGAGGTGGCCGGAGGGTGGGGATAAACCCTACTAATATTCAGGAACAAACTATTGCCACTTCAATAAAGTTTTTAATCATCCAGCAGTCATGGATTTGCCAAATATCCCCTCCAGGATAAAAGACAAATTGCTCATCTTAAATCATTTACTACAGAGAAGGAATTGCATTATCTAATGGTCCTCTTCTAATCATGGATCTGTCCCTGGGAAGAGTGGTGTGGTCTACGTCCTGGGTGAAATGGAAGACTTTCCACTTTGAGTAGGGTGAGGAGCAAGAGAGGCTCTGGCAGGTTCAGGCTAGAGTGAAAGCAGGCCTTCCACCTGTGTCATTCAGCCTGGCAGACTCTGGGATATTGGCCGTGAAAGTTGGGAAAAGATGCATGGGATGTGCAGCACGACTCAGAGGGAGAACCACAATGCGGGTCCCTGGAATTCTAAAGAAAGCCATTCCATCTAGAGCAGGGAACTGAACTCCTTTCGAAAACCAGCTGCTGGAATGCCACAGAGCCCTGTAGGGACAGCATGTGTGACCACGCAACAGCAAGTGATCATGGATCCAGAACTGCCCTTCAAGAGGTGAGTTCTACTCGTAAGGTTGGCCGGGCCCAGAAGCAATTCATTTTGATGAGAAAATGCTAAAATGGCATATGGGGGACCAAGCATGAGCATGGACAGAAGGCATTAGAAAGTCGTGTGAGCAGCAATTCAGACTTTCATGCCACCCACCACAGTTACACCAGTGTCCCCCCCATACACGGTCATCTTCATGTACAGGTGAGCCGGCTTGGCATCTGTGAGTGGGTGGCAGCTACAGTATAGTCTTAGTCAGAGGTAGCCTTGGAAGACTGGTGGAAGGGCAGATCTGGGTAGATATTTGGATGGTGACTCTGGTGATCCATGTTTTAGGAAGGACATATGGGAGTAAACACAGTGTGAACATCTTTATGTCACATGTTAATGCCCACCACTGTGCTTCCATCACTAAAATGTCACCAAACAATCAACGAGATGACATGACTTGGCTAGTTGATATCACCAACTTTTGTGAGTGGCCAACCAATGCTGGCACAATGGGAATATGGGTATGATGGAGACTGTACCTGGTCCCAACTGCATGGATTTCTGTTTATCAAGGCCGATCTATTGCTGCCTCTGAAAGTCTATCCTGACAATGACAGAGACCAACACTGAGCACTTGGCATAGTCTACTCCTCAAGGAGGTCAATTGGCTACTTAGTGGGAAGTTGACTATATTGGGATCTTTCCATCTGGAAGGTTGCATTCATTTGTTTTTTCCTACAGGAAAGATACATATCCTGGACAGGAATTTGCTTTTTCTATCCAGAGATCGTCACTCATACAGCACCATTATCCTGGCGTTTATGGAGCGCCTGATGCACAGGCATGGGATCCTACATGATAGAGCCTTTGACGGAAGGAAAGGCACTTTACAGTGAAGGTGATCCACGTCCTTGGGATTCATGGTCATGTCACAGAGGGCACCTACCTCTCAGAAGCAGGTGACCTAATAGAGAATTGAAATGGTGAAGATTTAGTTGATGTGCCAGCTCAAAAGAATACTCTCCATGCTACAAGAGTAATGATTTAAAGGAATACTCTGCAATGACGGATTGCCTTCCTCCCGAATGTGGTATATTGATTGAATTAAAGGCATTTATATTATGCTGTTCTCTCTATATGAAGACAGCAAGGATATGAGAACAAGAGAGGGAAGCAGAAGTAGAGCCAATGACCCACTGGGGGATTCTGTGCTTCTCATCCCTGAAACTCAGAGCTTTGAAAGCTTAGAGGCCTTGGGCACCATAGGGAGGGCATTCTCCCCAGGAGACGCAGCAGGGGTCACATCTTACTGTACGTTACAGCTGTCACCTGGGAACTTCAGGCTAATTGTAGCCGGAGACCATTAGGCAATAAAAACAACAATCACCTTGTCAGAGGAAATTGATCCTGACCAGCAGGAGTAGGTGGGTTGCTGATACACAGTGGGGCAGGAGGGATATCTGTGGACCTCGCTGCCCTACTTGGGTGCCTCATGGTTCTCTATTGTCTGTCTGTAACTGAGATTGAGCAGGAGCAGTGACTCTGCCTGGGAAGGATATGACCGCTAGGAGCTCAGATTCCTTAGGAATTAGATTTAAGTGATTGAGTCGCTGAGGAAGAGGGGGAATTTGGAATGGATAGTTGAGGGGAGGCACAACTATGTTGTGGTACAACTGGTACAAGTGAGTACCAGTTGTAGCCCTGAGATCAACCACAGTAACAAGGACTATCATTGTCCCCACTGACCTCTGTCTTCCAAGTGTCTTCTCAGGAGATGAGCCCCTCCCATCCAGGGAGTGCTCCATGTAGCCCCAGGGTGCACAGCGACAATCACAGAAGTGCACTCATCTGCTTCCCCTTCAGGAAAGAACTTGCTCCCAGCTGGCAGGAATGTGGGGAGCTGACAGCCCACTGTGTGAACTCCTTCAGATTCTGAGCTGAAATTACACTCTTTTTGGAGTGTTCTCCAAGAAATGCCTGAGCAGCCTTTGAATTTTGAAAGACAGGGGTAGGGACAATTATGCCTTTCTTAAATACAAAACAATCTTTTGTTTTCTTCTCTCCAAGAGATGTCTAAAACTACTTCTCCCATAGACATGATAGAACTGCTTATATATATTGGACTATATTTGATAAAAGAACCACATTTTAGAATGAAGCAGATGTGGGTTTGAGGCTCAGTTCTGCCAATGGTAGGTGTGATATCGGCAAGAGACCTCATTTCTCTAAGCCTCAGTTTCTCTCATCTGCGAGATGGAGAGGACAGAAAGGCCTGCCTCATTGTCTGTTGCAAGTGCACAGTGAGGCCTGAACAATAAGTTAAAAGCATCTGTCCCAATACCTACCGTAGCATGAATGCTAAAGAGATAAGTTTACACAGAACTGCCAATCTCAGGATGGTTTACAAAATGGGCTGTCCATGTGAACGTCAGAGCCTGGCCTCAAGGCGAGCAATACCATACAGTATTCGAAGTATTTATTTTTCAAAGGCAAAGGGGGAAGGGGCCTAGTGGTATTTATGTAATGAACCATAACTGTTGATAAAGAAAGTAAGGTTTTCATTTCCTCCAAGAAATATCACCCCCCGCCCTCCTGGAAGGGTCAGAGTGGAGCGCTAATGAAATACCTCGCATTACAGAGCACTTTCTCAATTACTGCAGGTTGAATAAAGTCCTACCCATTAGCCTGAAAGGACCTCAATCAATACTAGTTTGGACTGCTTAAAGAGGTCACTGGCAGAATCAGTTTTTGTTTCAAAAAAAAAAAAAAGGCAAGGGAATTTAACACAATTTAGCAATTATTCCTGGGTCTCTAACCTCATAACTGCAAGCTTAGCTGCTGTTGTAAACAAACCTCTGATGACTGTGGAAAAGAAAGAGTAAGCAGTTACGTTACTGAGGTCAGAAATACAGCTCAGAGGAGGACTGTAGACCACAGACAGCGGATGGGCACATTACAGGAGTGGTCCCTGGGACCGAGTGACACTGTCACACAGGGGCTCAAAATCCCTGTCACTGAGATAACCTTGGTGGAGGTGAAAATGGCACCCTCTAAAGACTTGTGTCAAATGGCACAAAGACACCAATCTTGAAGAGGGCTGAGAAGAGGTGGATGTTTTCCGTGAATGATAAAAGAATCCGTAACTAAATTAATTCAGCGACTGAAGTTGACGCTTCCCATCTTTCTGGGCTGGGAAAGCAGAAGACTGACTGACTTGTGGTATTTTCGGAGCCTGTTGTCGTGAAAACAGATGTATGAAAACTTCAGCAGGCACAGGGGCCGTACGTTAGAGACCACTGAGCCTTTCCTGAAAAACGCAGGAGCGGCCGACTCTCCGCAGGCTGTGACTTCGATCATTTGGAACCCATTGGCAATTGCAGTGAGCAATGCCAGGCCGCGTGTTTTCCGGTTTAAAGAAAGTATCCATTTTGTTAGCAGCAGGAAGGAGTGGGAAATTACCCATGAACAGTGTGGGGTTTTTTTTCACAGCCTGGGGCAGAGCCGTGGATAAAGTGGGGATTCAATTGCCAGCAGCATCATTATTTCAAGGATGCAGGAATTACTTTGGTCCTCTGATAATACATTCAAAACGTAAGCCGCTGCAGATGTCAAAGGTGCACCCACCTAGCTGGGGTGTGTGCATGTGTGTGTGTTTGTGCATATGTTTGCATATATGGTCATGTGCACGTATTTTTTACTACAGTCTTTAAGATCACAAAGAGGGAAAGAACACACTATTGGTATAAGTTAAGGCACTTTACCTCATAACTTGGCATCATAAGTTGAAATTAGTTTTCCCAGCTGTGGGAATTTTTAAAGTAATACACTACCCAAACCTGGTAAGTATCTTCCAGTCAAAAGAGGATGGCGTTTTGCTAATGTCGTTAAAATTGTTGCCAAACATGAACATGAGTGCCAAAAACAACTATGGTTCAGTCTCAGTTCGGGAAGCTTAGTTAGTTTAATCTTGAACATATGTTCCAGATACTGAGTTAGAGGGTTGAAATATGTAATTTCTGTCGTTAGAAGATCCTTAGATATGTTCTTAAAATTTTTCGATATTGTTCTCCTTGAATTACAGACAAGGGTCAGCGATCTCAGAAAGGTGATGAATTCAAGGTCACACAGCTTGGGACTGAAATGAAAGTCCAATCCATTTGCATCCCAAGCCCTGCATTTGTTTCAAATAGAATTAAATGCACACACTACACACACCCAGGGAGAAGGCAGGAGAGAGAGATTGTCTCATTCTACCCTAGGCTAGAGGCCAGGACAGTGGTGAGCGCATAGTGAGGGCTCAGTAAATATTCTCAATAAACACTTATGCAGCAAGTGGGTAGATGACCCTGCCTCCAGAAATGCCCATCTTCCCTATACTTCGTCTTTCCTCAAGGGCATTTCTATCTTATTACCCAGGACATGCCCGCACATAGGCACACACCGCACACCCCAGACAGGTGGACTTTTTGAAACATTGATTGGTTGGGCTATTTCTTTAACAATCGAAATCAACGAAGCGTCCCCTATCTGCAGAGACAATTTGAGAGTGGGGGCAGCCCAATTTCACATAAGGTATGTCTCTGGTGGAATAGTATAAAAATTCAATAAAACTTAGTGTTTGGTTCTACGAAATGCAGACCAATAATGTCTATAATTTCTGCTGGATAAACATAAAATCACTTAACACATGGGCAGAAAGGGCCCTGAGGACTCAGCTGTTAGCAGGCTTCTATTGGACTTACGGCAGCCGCTTCCTCACCTGTCTCCCTAAACTCAACCTGGCCCCCTTAGTTCTCTCTTGTGGTTTCAGCCAAATAGATTTTCTTAAAAGGACAAGTAAGTTAATTTCAGTTCCCTGTGTGAGACCTTTAGGGGCATCCCATTTCTTTTAACAATGAAACCATTTGCTTAGCCTACAAGGCCCTAAATGCAAGGGGAGGCACAGGCCAGACTCTGCCCCCTGCTCCAGCCACGAGGAGCAGCTTCCCCTCTGCCAAGCCCATGCTCCAGGACACCACAGGGCCTTTGCGCTGGCTGCCCCGGCCCTCTTATGGGGTGTCGCACACTTCCACCTCATTTCTTCCACTTGCCTTTCAGATCGCTACAGGATCACTCTCTCAAATAAGATTTCTTGGGCTTCGTGAAGAAAATCAGGCTGTTTGGTCTACAGGCTCATGAACTCCTGTTCTTATACTTCAAACCGCTTGCTCAGTTTGTTTTTCTGAATATACTTGTGTGACATGGCACTAGCATTGGTCTCCCCGACTAGACGATCGATTTCATTAGGGGCCGAGGTGGGCTCTGCTCTGGCTTATCAATGTATCCCCAGAACAGTGCTCACCACACAGTAGGTGGTCAGTAAGCACCGGGTAAGTTGACTACCGGGCACCACCCTCAGCCCTGTTTTCAGGAGAGTCTGCCCTGACAGCACTCTCTGTGGACACACCCTGCCGTCACCCCAGGGGGACTCTGACCCCAAATGGTGCACCTCTGCTAAGTTGGACCCGGACACCAATGGCTCCGCGCTGCTTGCTGGCAGGAGAGGAAATGTCCTAGGGCTGAGATGGGTCAGAGCAGGTATTCTTCCAGAGCTGCTCAAAGTCCCATGTCAAGAGACTGAGACTGAATTTTAGATGAGGAAGAAGGCCATAACTGAAGCTAGAAAAGCAAATCAGGAGTCAGGCTCTATAGCCAATGATAACATAATAATAATAATAATAATAATAATAATAATAATAATAATAATTAATAAGTGACAATAAAATAATAAATAAGCCATCATCATTATCATCGGTATCAGCAGCAGCTGATGATTCCAGCCCCAGCCTTTGAGATTCTGGACACTGTTGAGAAGAAGCTCCCCATCCCAGCTGTGATTTGTCCTAGACTGGGAAACTTAGGAGTGTGATAAATGATTGTTTCATGTCCCTGAGTTTTACAAAGTAGCCATAGCAACTGGAAGAAGAGATAATTGGAAAAGGAAAAGGCAGAAAAGGAAACCAACTTTAAAAGCAACCCTACTATGTTCCTTTGGAGATAAGCTATATTAACTCATTCACTAGATAGATAACTCATTCTCTACGCAGATAGGTATGTAGGTAGATAGGTAGACAGATAGATAAATAGATCCATATTTATTCAACATTCTTCTTGTCAGGAATATTGCCAAGTGTATTTTATTTGACTAGGGTAACTCTATGGAGATAGTGCATTATTTCTATTTTCAGGTAATGCATTTCATACATGTGACCTTTATTTGCCAGTGTTGGTATAGATCCAGCGCCCAGTATATATACAGAGGGAGCCCATGCATGGTCCTTGGCCATTCATAAAATAGTGAACTTCTTAAAAACTCCCACTCTGTTGGCAACAACCGTCATGCACCCTGTTCAGAGGTGTTTCTGTGACATGCACACCACACTAGTCACTAGGTTTCCAGGGAAGACTTGCTTATTCTTTTCCTTTCACCTCCCTGAGCATGTCCTGACCCAGCCTGAGAGATGACGGTCATAGTGTCCATCCAGGCTTGGCACTTCTGTGTCACCTCCCTGGCATCAGCAGCACACAGCAACAGCGAGTGGAGGGAGCGGTTCAGGTGTCAACCACACTTCATGCATAAATGGCTCCTCCTAACAGTCCCTTCAACCTGACTTGACAGCTAAGTGCTTTCCCAGCTGTAATCTCACCTTTCCCTCTGGATTTCGTTCCATATGCTTCCCATGACTTTCTCCTTGTCTGATGTGGCTGCCCAAGAGGAGGCCTTATCTCTCCAAGGCCTTTACCCTTTCAGTTTGATTCAGTTCCCTCATTCCCTAATCACTGATGAGGTGCACCCTATGTCAGCTCTATCATTACAAATTAGAACGTCTCTTGACTCTGTGGGCCTTTTTCCAGGAAGTACATGCTCATCTGACTCGCCTGTTTCAGTTTTGTGCTAAGACAGACTGTGCTTCTCCCCTGAGTCAACCCAACACCCAAGGAAGCAACAGGGATTGTCCTGTGACAGTGGGGGACAGAAACCATGGGGTTTAAGAAGTCCTTTTTCATGTCAGGCTACCTGGGTGCAAATCTCAGAACTGCCTTTCATCAGCCGTGATACCTGAGAAACCTCAACTGTTCCCTCCTCATCTTTACATGCCATTTTCATCCCACAGGAGGCCAGTACTCAGGGCCACTGACCTGTAAATGAGCGTGGTTCATCAAATGGTACCTGCTCATACTTGGGCATATCTAGGCTGGTGCAAAGTGAGGCTGGATGCCATGGAACCTGGGGAAGAGGGCTGAAGACCCCCTGCTATCAGATTTAGCTAGCGCAGTGAGTAAGATCAGAGGTTCTAGAGGTTGTGATCACACACTATTGACCTGTCTTCAAATTCTACCTCTGTTGATGACTGGCGAGCTACCCAACCTCTCAAAGCCTTGGTCTCTCCTTGCATGAAATGAACATAAGAATCACACCACCCACTGACAATACCATCCAGGTTGAGTGGATGTCTGCAAAGTACTTAACGCAGGGCCTGGCACATCCTGAGCGTTTTGATCACGCCTGTGCATCTGATGCTCTGCCATACCACCCTGGGTCCTTCACCAGCCCCACAGAGGAGAGTGGGGTGCCAAGGGCAGATATCTACTCAGCTGTGGATTCGGCTGCAGCCATCTGGCAGGCAGCGTCTGAGAGTGCTGGAGAGTGAGGTGGCTTCTGGGTGGGGATCAGCAGCATCTGCTTCTGGGAGAGAAGCTCTCCCTGAGCCTTGGCATGTGCTCCACTCATAAATTCTCCCAGAAATGGGGACGCAGCTGAGCCCCACCATTTGTGGGAGCAGGCGCACTCCCTTCCTCCTGGCTGTATCTGTTTGGAGCTAGGACCGTTGCACCATTTGGCTTGACGTGCAGCTGCTGGCTTATAATGACTTCCCCAGCAGAGTCCTTGCAGGCTTCCCTGCCATAGTTCCTAGAGGAAAAGGAAGCCTATTGCGAAAAGGTAGCCACAGAGAATGCAATGCTTATTTAAACCGTTTTAGGTAATTCAATTTACCTCTTTAAAAACATTCAGCGACTCCGGTGGCAGGCAGAACAGCTTACCAAAGGTATCCCTGCTTTAATCCCTGGGATGTGTGAACATGTCAACATTAAATAGCATAAGGGACTTGGCTGATCTAATTAAAATTATCAATAATAAGGGAAAGAAGGGGAAGGGGCAAGTCAAGGAACGTATATAAATGGCCCATGGACAAAGACAACGGGGTAGGGGGGGGACTGAATGTGGCAGGTGGGTCGGGTGGGGCAGGGGAGAGTGATGGGGGAACAATGGGGACAACTGTAATTGAACAACAATAAAAAATAAATTTATACAAACAAACAAAAACAACAGTGAGTAACAGAGGCTAACCTGGATTGCCCAAGTGGCCCCAACCTAAGTGCACATTTCTTTCAAAGTAGAGAATGTTCTCCAGCTGGGAACAGAGGGCTGTGTAGGAGGGAGAAGTCAGAGTGATTCAAAGCTTGAGAGGGTCTGAACCCTCTGTGGCTGGAGGTGGTCGCATGGAAAACCTGGGAAGAAAATGTGGGCGTGACTGAGGGGTGAAGACAAGTCCCAGCGGACAGCCCCAAGGAAACGGGGACTCAGTTCTACAACCACAAAGAACTGGACTCAGCCAACAGCCTAGCTGAGCGTGGAAACAGGCCATTCTCCAGAGGCCCCAGGTAAGGATCCAGGCCAGGTGACATCTTGCTTTGACCTTGAGAAACTCTAACTGGAAGGCCCAAGGGAGCCCACCTGAACTCCTGCCCTATAGAACTGCGGGATAAAACACCTGGGCGATAAAACACATCAGGCCACCATGTCTGTGGTAATTTGCTGTGGCACCTACAGAAAATGAGCACAACTTCTAAAAATCAATTTCCAATTTTTTTAAGACGGTGTTAAGAAGGCCCGTCTGGATCCAGGGCTGACTTTCCTTTGGCACCGCCTTCTTCTCTGCCCCCTGCAAGGTCACATGTCCCTCAACATCACCACCTCTGACTGCCACTGTCCAGCCTGGGCTTTTCGGTGGGGACACTATTGGAAGTTGGGATAGGAAACTGCTCACTGTACAGGATGTTGTTTCATGCATTACAAGACATCGGGCATGCTGGACTCCTTGGGTCCTGAACGCCGATGGCATTGCTCAGTCATTGTGACGACAAAAAATAATCCCCTGGGAGTGTTCGGTTTGAGCATCACTGTAAGTAACACGTAAATGCTCGACCAGTGTGCCTTGAACAACTTCCGAACACCAGGATGTCCTGTAATACTGGATAATCTGAGTCAACAGAAAGAGCTCCTGCCTTGGAAGGAGGTACGTGGTAATGTGGCAGAGTTAAGAAAGAATGTGTCGCATCCTGGCTGGGTAGCTCAGCTGGTCAGAGTGTCACTCTGCTATGCCAAGGTTCCAATTTCAATCCCTGGTCAGGGCACACACATGAATCAACCAATTAGCGCATAATAAGTAGGACAACAAATGGATCTCTCTCTCTCTCTTTCTCTCAGATCAATAAATAAAAATAATTTAAAACTATGTAGACAAACAGATGAACATAGAGGTAGTTTTCAATGCTACAGAAGGTAAAAACAGGACAACGCAGTGAAGCGTGGAGGGTACAGTATATGCTTCTTCCAGAGTGACCATAAAGGGCCCACCTACGGAGGCTGCACTGAGTTGAGGCCTAACGTTGAAAAGGAGCAGCCACCTCAAGGTTAAGAGGAAGAAAATCTCGGGAAGAACAATGAGCAAGCTCAACGTCCTTTGAGACTGAGAGAGAGAGAGAGAGAGAGAGAGCAAGTGAGTGCCCTTGGTGTTTACAAAGGTCAGGAGGGTCGGTGGATGTGGAGCAGAGAGAAGAGCCAGGAGAGACACACACGAAGAGGCATGAGAAGCTGGTCGGGCCAGATCACAAGTCACTGGAGGGTGTGGTTGGAAACTGCTATTTAATTCTGCTTTCAATGGCATCCAACAGTTGTTTTGTGTGTTTTTTTTGTTTGTTTTTGTTTTGTTTTTAATGTTTTTAACATTCACTGTGGACAATCTCAAAGCTGCACTGGTAAAACAGTGGAATGGTGCAGCGAGTTACCCTGTGTTAACGTAAGTAGTTACTCGGCTTTCCAAGGCCAGCCTTACCTATCCCGAACCCATTCACGGTCCTAAACCCAGATTACTCTCAAACAAATTCCAGGCATAATAAAATGCCACCTCTAAATATTCCCATTTTAAATGTCCTAACTACAACCACTTTTTAGGTATCCCAGTAATGTCATTACTAAACCTAAATTGAACCAAATCATAGAACATTCTCAGCTCTGTTGCAGCGTTTTAAATGGCAGAATAAAGTAGCTTGGCTTGCCTGTTACGAGCCTCCCCTTGGTGGAGGTGGAGGCAGGGAGACCGGTCAGGAGGCTGCGCAGCCTTGGGCTGGCCAGGCTGTGAGTGGCAGATGGTGATGGTTCAACTGCGGGCTGGAGAGGAAAAAGGGGAATCAAGGATGACTCCCACAGTTTTGGTCTGAGTGACTAGGGAGGTGACCGGGACATCCAAAGACCAAGAAAACTAGTTTAGGGAGTGAAGTGATAAGCTCGAACAACGCCGGCTTTTCTGCCGGTGTCATGCACTTCCTGCCCTGATCGTCACTTCCACCGTTTCCCACCCCATCCCCGAAATGCTCCTTGGCAATTTTTAGGCCAAGTTCACATGCTTCCTCTTCCTTTGAGACCTAGATTCTCCATGTAATGGCTTTTGCTGTTTCTGTGTATGCTGAATTTTTAAAAATCTTAATAAATGCATGTGGTTAAAAACTGTACGTAGCGGTGAAGGCCTTGTGATGGAAAACGAGTGCACCCCCACCCTGGTCTGCCGTGCTTTCGGTCCCTGGCTTTGGGCATGCTCCTCTCATTCACTGAGTGCTTCTTGCCTCAGCTGCCAAAGGAGGTCTTTCCCAGCTCCTGCGTTGCGTGGTTGAACAGTCTCCATCTGGTGAATGAATACGAGGCGTGGCTGTTCAGCACTATTGTTGTAGTTATTATCATTGCTGTTATTTTCCAGTGTCACCCAAGGGGGAGAGTGATGGCTTTCAGCCAGGATCGTGCCACCTGTGCCGGGCTCTGAAGACAATTCAGCTTTGGCTCAGCAGTCAGGTGAGGAAGGGACCAGGGAAAGCAAACCGCCAGGCTCTAGACACTCAATGGCTCTTCAGGGATAACGGGTGGGAGGCTTGAACTTAATCCACTCCAGGTCTAAATGAGCAAAGAGCAGGCAGTACTTGAAGCTCGCATACTCTCGTATTAGCCTAATTTGTGTAAATGACCTGCCCCTCCTGCCCCTACACACATGTGCATGTGCACGCACACACTTGCGACAGGGAGATGTGTTTGACCTATTACTTCGGTAATTAAAGCTTTGTTTAAAAGTTCAAGGGATGTCTCAGGATTTTACTATGCAGAAATTTTACCACAGCCACCTCTACACCCCAATTAGGCGGCTCGTAGCAGAGCCACGAGAAGAAGCCCAGTTTCTGTTTGTTCTCAGCATCTCATTAACGACATGCCTTCCCAGTGGGTCACAGAAGGAGGTCATATCTTCAGACAGCGTTATTGGCAGACGGGTCGCAGCCTCTTCTTTTTGGAACTGCTAACTTATGTAAGGGCAGGGGGCTCAAGACCAACAGAAGACTGGGTGTTTGCACTCAGAGACCACAGCCCACTTCACCTCTCTCGCTGCTGATCGTGTTCTCAGATCAGAGTTTAGATCCAAATTCTAACATGGACTCATTCAGAACCGTGGGGATGCCTCTAAGCTTCTCCAAACTTTCAAGATTTCCGCTTAGGCAAAAAGCAAGGAAGGATGATACATTCTAGGTGGGACCGCTCTAAGGATTAAGAAGCTGTTTGTAAAATGCCCAGCACACTGTCTGGACCACTGTTTGTAATTAAAAGTAAATTCCCTCTAGTCTTCTATCCCTCCTCTATAAGTCAGGGAGCTTGGTTCCAGCAGAATATGATTTGACAGTAAAACCTGCGGTGTGAACAAATAAAAATCACATGCACTGGACCTTCCTTTCTGAAAGCAAGTTTGCGCTTCAGAAGTCAGTCTAGAACACTTAAGTTTTCAGAGCCACAGACTTTAAAAACTGCCAAATGAGCACCAACGGGTCACGTTAGAGGGTAAAAATCAAAGACAGAGGTAGTGAAAGAAGACAGTAAACCCTACCCTAAAGTGAATATGAACTTGAAGGTGACACACCACTCTCGAGTACTTTAAGCCTACTCCACAAAAACCACTCCCACCCTGTTACCTTGTGACAGTCTCACTGCCCTTGCACAGCCTGCTTGCTTAGGAGGAAGCTGAGACTCCAGGGGCATCAGCAACTTGCCTGAGCTCATGCAGACTGTGGGCAGGGCAGGCCTGCATCTTGGGGGTGAGCAGATTCAAGACAGCACCACTTTTGCATTATGCAGAACAGAAGATTTTTAATGATGTACTAGTTTGCATTAATCACCAGAGATTCCTTGGTCGTCTATTATTAAATAATTAGCTAATAATGTCACCGACTCCATAAATTCTGAGTCCCAGCTACAAGTTGGATGCTTCCAGGCCCTTTGGGAGCTCACAGTGGACAGGTATGAACAAACTGACTCAGATCCAGCCAAGATGATAGAGTAGTGAGGGAAGGGGCAGGTGTGGGGGCGGGGTGGGGGGGAGTGGTGCTGAGAGGCAAGATGACCTCACTGTCTGGGGGGTGCAGCGGGGGTGGTTTTAGGAAGAGGCTATGCTTTTATTACATTCAGGGGGATGAGCCACCAACCAATGAGGAGCAGAAGCAGTGGCCTTCCCCTTGTCTCCCCACAGGGAGACCCAGACACTTAACAGTCTTGGGAATGGAAAGTTCTGTGGAAAGCCATTAATCACGTCTTTTCTATGGGGAAGTTTGGGGTGTTAATAGTATTTCTTTCTCTCAATGAAATATCTGTTTTATGGTGGAAAATTTAGAAAACAGGATTCTCCTGATTCCATTTTCTAGTAATAGTCACTGGGAACATCCTGGTGCTTTTCTGTCTCTGATTTTATCTCTCCCTCTATTTGTTTATGTGTCTGGATGCACTACATGCTATCTACTTTATGCAAACTTAGACCCGTTTACTACCTCACTTCACCCACACTGATTTTTCCACAGATTTTCAATCATTATTATTTAACTATTCTTCAAAATCATGCTTTGGGATGTCCTCACTATAATGTTATATTGCCATAGTTAATTAACATTCTAGCTGTGGATTTAACAGGATGCACTTCCTCACTCCCTCGAGGGGAGGGGCTGCACGCCAGGGAGGTAAAGGGCACACCCCATCTTTTCCTGCCCCATCACATCCCTAGCTCCTTGGTCAGGGTCATGCCCATTGTACACACCCAGTTTGTCAAGCATCTGACTTTAGTTAGATATTTATATTATCATCATCGTATTATTTTTTCACACAGACACACACACACACTCTCAGTCTTACAGTGAAACATTCGGCCTAAATCTTAGTCTGGTTCTTTACTTTTTAAAAGTCAAAGGCCGAGGTACACCTGCAACCCTTTGATACGTGTTGCCAAGTGTGCATCGCACTGGGCGTGCACAGGTCTCTCTGTCTCCGCTGATGTCTGACAGAGTCCTTTCCCTGTTCTCCTAAAGCAGTGGGTGTTATTTATTCTTAAATCCCTGTTACTTAGAGAGGTAGGAAGTGGTATCTTATTTCATGAATGAGTAGGAAGGCCGAACGTTCGCTTGTGAGTTTACAGTTATTTGTAGCTCCTCTGTGAATTCTGTTTCTTCTATTTTTTAATGTGACTTTGAGGTCTAGATTATGAATATTAATGTAAACAGAACTGTGCAAATACATAATTGGTTATATGTTTTATATATAAATATGTAGTTAGTTATATGTGGAGAGAGAAATATATATATAAAAAAACTATACATTACTAGAGATGTACTAGCTATTGGGAAAAGCCAAGTTTGTGAATCATTGTGTGTGTGTGTGTGTGTGTGTGTGTGTGTGTAGGTTTTCTTTGTTTTTATATTTTCATTTGATTTTATTTTTTCTTGTTGTTCAAGTGTATGTGCATAGGTTTTCAAGAAGGATACAATGAAATAATGCAAGTACAATAATCCTTGAACTTGTTAATTTCAACTGTGAGCGATACATAATATACAGGGCTGGGAAGCATATAGGATTGCAATTAAGAGCACAGATTCTGGATCAAGGCTTTCTGAGTTCAAACTCTGGCCTCTCTACTTACTGGTTACTGTGTAAGTAAACTAAATTTAGTAAATCTCAGTTTCTCAGCCTAAAAAAGGGGGGAGGTTAATTGTGCCACATGCTTCTTGTTGGTGTAATGAAGATCAAAGTTTTTAATAACTGTATAAACCTAGAAATTGGCTGGCACATAATATGTTAGATTAATTGTAGCTGGTTTACCAAGTGAGCAAGCAGATTAGTTGAGTACACTGTGTGATAATTACACAGAAGCGTGCCCAGAGCTGGGTGATGGGGAATGACTGTCAGGGAGGGGGGTGGGGAAAAAGGCGGTGATTCAGAGAAGACGGCCAAGGAAGATGTCCTTGAGTCAGTGGCTAGATGAGGAGAAAGCCAGGCAAACCACGGGGAAAGGAGGGTTCGGACACAGGGACCAGCACGTGCAAAGGGGAGAAGCGAAAGGAGGTCAGTGCGGCTGAGGGGCAGCAAATGAGCGGGAAAGCGAGACGACAGGAGGTAGAGCAGGTGGGCTGAGGCCCCATGGACCATTAAAGAAGGCTTTTGAGTCGATTTAATCTAGTAACAGAGTATATTCATCCTTTCAACAGGGAAGTTAAGATTTTAGGGGAAATATATAGGAGATGCTTTGAATTCAATTTATTATTACACATTTTTATAGAAAGACCAAAGATTGCATTTTTAATGCCAACGCTCACGAGTGTCTTTCAAGTTCCGACAGAGCTGTAATTTGGTTATGAACTCCCTGTGCAGAAAAAAAATTGGCCATTTTCAAGCAAGATGCAAGTGGGAAGCCCCCAAGCCCCTCATCTCATAGGACAGTGGTCACGCTCTGCTGCCAGTGTCCCCCAGAGGATAGGTGCCATCGCCCTGCTTCCCCGTGGCACAGAGAGACCGATGACATTTTTCTCCCCGGTCCTCAAACTGGCTCAGCTTATTCTCCTGTCTCTTCTCGCACTTTAGACATTGGGGTTCCATCTGTTCCATGGTTGTGGTTTCACATCTTTAGAACCCAAAAGGCAGCAGCAAGAATGTTCACCACGAAGGTTAATGATAATAGAAAGAAGGCGGAATAAAACATAAACACTGTTGGGTAGCAGATGTCTGTCTGAGGAGGCTCATCTCAAACCAGCTTTCTCTGCTAAACTCATATTTCGTTAAGCCTGGACGGATGGCTTCTCATTTCTCCTTTAATCTAAGGTACCACGCTGGCCTGTAAGTGGATGATATAATACTTTCATCTGTATCCCAGGATTTGAGGGGGGTATTAATCAGCATATTTCTTCTTTAATCCTGGAACATCTGTAGAGCAATGATGTTAACTGCCATCTACCGAAAAAGTTGCTGTTCCAGGAATACATCCATCAAGGTAAGCAAGTAATATTGCTAATGCTTTTTTCTTATTTAAAAACAAACAAACACATACTCTTAAATACAGAGAACAGACTAACAGCTGTCGGAGGGGTGGGGATTTAAGGGGCTGGGTGGTGAAGGGATTAAGCAAAAACCAAACCAAACAAAACACAGACACAGACAACAGTGTGGTGATTACCAGAGGGAAAGGGAGGAGGGGTAGAAGAGAGTAAAAAGAAGAGAAATGGGGACGGAGGACTTGACTTTGGGTGGTGAACACACAGTACAACAGACACATGATGTATTATAGAACTGTACACCTGAAGCCTATGCAATTTTATTAACCAGTGTCACCCTAGTGAATTCAATAAAAATTTAAAAAAGTAAACTTTCAAAAAATGATTAGGTATGTCTCTTATTGTACTGCCTGAATTGAAAATGAAACCGGTTTACCTTCAAAAATAAAACTAAACAAGATCATCAGCTGACTTGCCCATCTCATTGTGTATTGTAAGGAATAAATTCAGGATAACTGTACATAAAATACATACAAAATTGTATGTAAAAATGCAATTCCACGCGTGAAGTGACATATAAATTAGGCAAATGGCAGTGATGAATAGCATGGAATTTGTAGAAACATTAAGTTGACTCTTAATATCAGGATTGCCTCTTATTTCCTGTGTATTCTGAGGAATTTATTAAACTGACTTTTGATATCTTTACAAAACTGTAAAAACAAAAAAGCAAAAACCATGAGTAGCCTAAGAAATAGGTGGAATACCTAATTCTCTGATATACACTGATATTATATGTTAATTTGTTAAGTGGCAATTTATAGTCATCGGTAAAAAGTTGAAAGGTCAATACTCCAAGAGCAGCAGAAAGTTTTTCACTCAGATCCACGTGGGTTTGAACCCTAGGTTTGCCACTTGCTAGCTGCAAAGAATTTGAATTAGTCTCATTTTCTTTTATTCTCATTCTCTCTCACCAGTCTCTTTATCTGATATAAAATGAAGGTATTATCAATGCCTCATCTGGTACTGTTCTAAGAATTAAATAATACTGAGCCAATATAGTTGAGCGGGAATTGCTTACATATTTCTCATTCAAACCTCACAATAATCCGAGGATGTTGGTTTTACAAGACCCGTTTTCAAGGAAGGAAACTGAGATTAATTGACTGGCCTAAAAGAATTGGGATTCAACTCAGGCCTCACTAGCTCCAAATTTCATGAACCTTCTCATCCAAAGCATTGATTTGCATATGTAACAGTCCTTCTGTGATGCCTGGAAATTCCCTCTTGCCTTCCTCCTTGACTGGAAATCCATCTCAAACAACCAGGATACCTGGTCCTAAAGAAAAGGTGTTCACTCCTATGTCCCACTCTTGAAAGGATATCACTCAGAGGACTCTGCTTTTTGCAGTCATACAAGATGGAGATTGAATCCAAATTTCACCCCTTTTTTCAAGTGCTGCCCAGACCTAAGGAACTGCTAGGTCTTGATGTCATATCTGTAACCATTTCTCCATTTATGCCTGCCATTTATGCGAGCATGTTAAATTCATGCTCACATCATCTCCACTACGGACTGTTAATGTCCCCTACTCTCAATGTTCTCCCCTCAGAACCATCCCTGTCACTGTTATCAGGGTGACTTCAGGGCTGGTGTGTCCTCGCTTGTAAAGACTGACATTGCACAATGACTCCAAAACCTGAACACTGAGGCCTGACATTCAGTGCTCTGGTACTTCCCTTATCAGGTTTTCCTCCTTCCCCACACTGCCCCCTGCAGGAGCCAGGTGTCACAGCCTCTTGCTCCTCGCCCCACTTGCCCACCCATGTGGATATGTCTGCCCATGACATTCAAACCCTACATGGGTTGAAAGGTGTGGCTTGAACTTTTTATGGCCTGTCTTCACAATTTCCCTCCGATAGAAGAGTATATGGTACTCTATCTTTTTCCTCATTAAATTTAAGTTAGTAATGATGTATGCAAATTTCTTCTTTGATGTTAGACTACAAGTTCCCTTTTGAAGAAGCCTTGCCATTTCTCCAGAGACCTTTCATCTGTCCTGGTGCTCAGCACCTGAACCCATACACAGATGGAAAACACACACACACGCAGAGTAACACCTGGATGACTGACCCATGAATGTGAACTCCTCAAGGTCCAGAGCTCCGAGCACAAGGCCTGACTTTTGGCCACCTCGGATCCCTTTAGCTTGGTAACTGCATCCTAATATGCCTTTGGGGTGAGGGTGGGAATCTGCCTTCAATTCGCTCTCATATCTTTAGGCAGAGTCTTATCACTCAACCTATCACATGCACAGTGACACTGATTATGTGGTTGGTTCTGAAACAGACAGTCACTCAACCAACATTAGTGATGCCCAGTGAGGATCAAAGATCCTCATGCCTTCCCAGGGAGTGTAATTGCGACCCTCTTGTAACTATTAGGGGAGGTGATTCCCTAGAGTGGAGTCAACACAAGAAGCTGAGCTGAGATGTAGAGGGAGAGAAATCCCACCCTGGTTGTATCATTGGTGCCCACTCAGGTCCAGACATGAATCTAGCCAGCTCCCTCCCTCATGCTTAATTTACTTGAAAAAAAAATAGAGTTCTCTCTGCTTAAACCAGTCTGAGTCTAGTTTTTCTGTCACTTGCCACCAACCAAGGCTTATGTGTTAAATAGGTATTGGTTAATTTTTTGAAGAGATTCTTAAGGCGGTAAACAAAGCTGCCATTGATGGCCCGAGGAGGAACCCTTAACAAGGAGCCTTTGACATGGGAGAGGGGATCGGAATATTAATACCCGCTCTCCAGTGAGGCCAGTGAATCTGGGTTCTGACCTTCGGTGGAAGCTAAACAAACAAGACTCTATCAACTCCTCACAAGCTCCCATCAAACAGCATTAAAAGCAAACACTGCATAGCAATTAGTGTGCAGATCTTTTACAGAGCAGACCTGCTGAGCAGTGATATATTTGGGACACCACGGGGTAAAGGCCAGGATGAGCAGTGCAAGGTTAGAGGTCAGGCTATTCAAATAATACAGCGAAATGGTGAATAAGGACCAAGGTGGACCTGTGACAGTGGGGTAGTGCTTATTTTCTCCCCATTCTATGTTCTGATACTTTTCAACCCTGACTTTACTGCTGTGTCTCACCCTTGGTGTCCCCGTCTGAGAAATGGCACTGATAAGTAAATACATGTGAACTTGAAGCAGACTGTCGGGCACTCTGGGCTCCCCAGTTTGAAGAATCTCAGACTTTCTCTTTCTACTACAGCCCAGTGTAAGAAATACATGGAATCAGTCAGCCTGGAGCACATCCACATACACCTACACTTCTCACAGAAGATTCAGAAGACAGTCCTTTTTCTTGTGATGCACAATTCAAAATGGGATATTCCATTACCCAACAAATATTCAAAATAAAATATTCCATTAAGACACTTTCATTTGAAGATGGCCATGATCTACCACACTGATTGCATGCCCACCAATGGGTCTTGACCTCCATATTGGAAAACATTACCCTAGCTAAACATACGGTACAAAATGCACTCCAGGTAAATGCCCACGACACCTGAGCAGGGCTTCGTTCCTGGATTTCAGTACAGCCTCCTACCCCAGTCAGTAGGCTATGGCACAACTGCCTTTTACGTTCTCCTGTGGGCCCAGGCTTAGACCAAGGGTCAATGGAAGCAGCCTGGTCCACACCCCCTTTCCCCTGGCACACCTCTTTATCTCTCTCTGCTTCCATGCTGTTTCTTCCCACCTGCCTGGCTGGGGGAGAGGACTCATCCAAAAGGAAGGAACTGCAGGGGACTGAGAGGCTAAGGTTCTCACAGTTCAGTTTGTTTAAGAATCTCTCAGAGAGCCCTAAAACATTCTCAGATGCTCCGAGATTGTAATTCACTAGGTTTGGCAGGGGCTCTGCAGTCTGAATGTTTATAGAGCACCCAGGGGTTTCTGATGAAAGGGAAGGGGCTTAGTAAACTTGGAGAAACACTTCCCTTAACCGAGAGCACAAGATTACCCTCAATCCTGTTCGAAGCTGGAGCTGTGGAATCATGGCATTTATAGCCAGCAACACAAGTGTGAAGGTTCCCTTAAAGTGGATGGGTGACGGGGGGAAGGGAGAAGGCCCCTCTGTCTTTAGCATGATCCAAAAGTAGAGTGGGAGAGACCGCACACAGAGCCATTCTCTGCCTGCACATGACCCTGCTCTCCTTCAGCCCAGCAAACAGGTGGCTGTTGTTATTAAATGGCAGGGAGATTTAGGGTGTGGCCAGGAGGCTGGGATGGGCAATGAAAATAGTGTGGCAGTCTTCAATCTTGTCACTTTTACATGTGGGTATTCCATGTTCTAAATCCTGGGGGGTGGCAGCTTTGCTGCACCCAGGGGAACTGTGCTCCCTTATTTGCACCAGGGGGAGAGGCTTGATGTTTCTGTATTATCTCTCTGAACCCCTCCAACTCCCTTTTCAAGTGAGAGCCTGCAGAGCATCTGTCAGAGTCAGGTCAGGGGAGACTCTTGAATAGTTCGGGCAGTGTCGTAGTCACCAGAAAACAGAGAAGAGAGGACCCAGCTCCCACTCTTCATTCTCTGATGGGAATGGCCACTTGACTGTAGTTTACTATAAGATGTCCTTTGGACTAGATTGCTTCCAAAGTTCCCTTCAACACTAAAGTGTCTAGAAGTGTGTGAATTACAGGGTTACAAAAGTGATTTAGTTCAAAGCCTGAAGGAAGAGGTAGAGGAACAGCCCTGACTGGTGTGGCTTGGTGGGTTGTACGTCATCCCACAGGCCAAAGGGTCTCTGGTTCCCTTCCTGGTCAGGACGCATGTCTGGGTGGCGGGCCAGGTCTCTGGCTGGGGGTGTGCCAGAGGTGATCGATCAATGTTTCTCGTGTACATCGATGTTTCTCTCCCTTTCTCCCTCCTTTTTGCTCTCTGAAAATAAATAAATAAAATCTAAAAAAAAAGAGGTAGAAGAACAAGAGAAGTATGTTGGAAATAAAATTTGGCCAATGAGTCCAAAGGCTCACATTTCTATGAGTCAGTCTGGAGAATAGCCATAGTTTAAAGAAGAGGGAGGGTAACAAGAAAACTCAGCTTGGAGCCAGGGTTGATTGGGGTAAAACCCAATTCTTCGAGTTCTTAGCTCCGAGGCGTCGAGCAAGCCACTACACTTCTCCAAGTGGGCTTTATCATCTGTGAAATGGGAGTAACACAGTTAATTGAAAAGGGCACATACTCCTTCAGCCATTTATCCGTTTGCTCACTCACTTATTGAGCAGAATGAAGTGTCTGCTTTGGCTGGTTTCTGAAGCAAGTGTTGTTTGATCAAACGAGGGAAGGTCTGTGAGACTGTCTAGTTCAGTAGAACGTATGATAATTTATTGGCTCTTCTCTATGCAAAGTTTTCTTTCCTCAGTAGCTTTCTTTGTAATGCTCCCTCATACGTCTTCCTTACCCTGGATCTCCGCACATCCCATAGCATCCTTAGCAACACAAATCTGTCATGCAGCATTTCTCATTTTATGCCTTTCTCTCCTCTTTCTTTTCTTCTTCTACAAACCCCATGTTTCTTTGAGAAACCAGGCTGTCATCAGTGCAGGGGGCCTTGGTGAGACTGTCAGTCATAGCATCCAACCCCTCACCACAGAGCTAGGAAAAGGACCCAGGTTGTCCAATCAGAGCATTCTATCTTTGCTGGCCACAGCTATTGGTGCAGGGAGGGCATCTGACCCAAACAGGGCCAACAATAGTCTTCTCTAAGATTTACTACACGAATTATGCAAGAGAAAGGCTCTCTTTTCTTTTGGACATTAAGCTATAAAGTTTTAGGCTTGAATATGCCCCAGTTTTCCTGACACACAGAAGGATTTAGAGCTCAGACACAAAGATGTCAAAGCCCTTAAAACTTTATATGAGGATCTGGATCCAACTATATCTGAAGCCAGACCCTAGATGTCCCAGTTCTGGAAGCCAATATATTCCCTTGTTTGGCTCCACTTAGTCAGAGTTCAGTCTCTCTCACTTACAAATCAAAGAGCCCTGAATGCTCCGTTCTTCAACGTCTGCCTGAGTCTATACTTCCTGCCTCACCTCCTTTGATCTCCTCTGCCAGAGGTCACCAGCAGAGTACATTTCCTTCCTGCTTGGGGAGATTTTCTCTCTTACCACCTGGTCTTCTGGTTACTTGCATGCATGCCTGTGTATCCTCTTACCCAGTATTAGATGATCTGTTTTCAAAGGAAGTCATCTTAAATATTTATAATTAATATGGTATAATTAATATTAATTTAATATTATTAATTAAGAGTAACTATTATGTGCCAGAACCTGTGCTGACTTATGCATATGTGCTATCTTATTTAATTATTAAAACACTGCTGTGAGGCATGATTTATTATTTCCTTCTATATATTAGACAGGAAGCAGATTCAGAGAAGCTAAGTTACTTACTCAAATGTTTTCGGTGAGTAAGCAGAGAGCAGGGTTAGAATACAGGTCTGTCTTACTCAATAAGTCGTGTGCTCAATCGTGTGTGTATGTATTTTTGCCAATATTATAGTCACCTATATTCTGCACTGTCACCCTGTACCCTACACCCTCTCCCAGTTTGGACAGCTTGTAGAAATCCCTAATACAACTAAATCAGTGCACAAATGGGTCAGTGATATACAATTGATAACCAGAGAGGCTAAGAGACATACAAAGGGCATCATATGGGCCCTTCATGGCAAAACATAGAGACAAATGTAGATGGCACCATGAAGTTTCTGGTCTCATGATGTAGTGCTTGGCAAAACATCTTATAAGGCTACAAAATTCTGAAAGACAAGGCCACTTAGATAAAAAGAAGCCATGACAAATCTGCAATCCCAGCAAATGCATGATAAAGGATCCAAGCATTGTTATGTATGATTTTTTTAATAACCGCAAAAAAACTCATGTATGGGATTTCTGCATGTGAAAATTGATGGCACTGCTGATGCTGCTCATCTCTTTAAACAATCAAGCTCATCTTTCCTGGTGCTATTATATCGGTAATAAATTGGCTCCTCAGACAGATTTGCTTGCAGGTTAGAACTGAGATTGAATAGATAATAACTTTTTGGGTAGCAATACCTGCCATAGCAAATAATAAAGAAATCCATGACCTGCAAAGTGCAGGGTGATTGTCTTCCCAAAATATCTGTCACATGGCCTCAAAGGAGGTTCATTAGGTATCCAGGAAGCTGCAAAAACTATTCAGTACATATAGGCAGGTGACTTGAAAAGAATGATCTCAAATGTAGACGAGCCAGTAGTTATGAGCACATGTAGGTCAATGAAGAACTTGTTGCTAAATGGGTTGTAAAATCAAGACCATAGATGAAGAGCAGATGACAACTAGTGGCAGGAGAAGTTAGGGATGGAGGGATTGAGCAGGGTGGAGGAAGGACTCATGGACATGGACATCAGGGTCGTGATTGCTGGGGAGGGTAGAGTATAAGGGAACTAAATGGTAATGGAAAAAAATACAATAAAGATTAAATGAAAAGAAAGGACCCAAGGGCTAGGCATTTGGCTGGGGCAGGCCTATCTCTGTAAGGGGAATGAAGCTGGATTTCTCCAGTGACCTTATGTAGTGGGCAGCTTCTGCAAATATCACACTGGGTGCAGATCACTTTGATGGGGCTTCGGTAACTGGGTTATCTATTTTGGATGATCATTTCTCTCTCTTAGAAAATAATTAGGTGTCAACAGTGAACTAAGTCTACCAACACTACGCACACATAATTTAGCTGAATGAAGGAGGTGGTAGACAAGAGAAATTCCGCAGAAAGGTGACAATGCGGAATGCAGGAAAGTTTCCCTTGAGAGCTGAGGTCTGCACTCAGGGTTTGGATTTCATGCCACAGGCTGTATGAACAAAATCATGTCATTTAACTGCTCCAGACTTCAGTCATTTATTTTTGAACATTAGGAAGTTATACCACCTAGTGTCTCTGAGTCTCTGCAAAATGGCGGTGAAGATTTTGCAAGGTGGGCAGGATGGTAAAGTGAGAGAGGTGTGGGATGCTCCACTACAACGTCACAGAACCCACTGAGTTTTATTTTCATTACCAACTAAGCTAATGATGGCTTTCTCAGTGCATATTAGAGTATTAAGGCAATAGCAGATATCACATCTATCCAAGAAATATTAGATGCATCCCCAAGGCTGGTAGTCAATTTTTCCATTGAGTGCCCACTTTGGGGCCCACCAGCAAGCCCTGTCCCATGCCAGTTATTAGAATGTTACTGATCAGGGCAGGAGGTCCATGAGCAACTTCTATCCCATCTCTGTGTGGCCCTTAGTATTAGCATTTGTTGTTGCTTTGATATTTTTTTCTCCATGGACCTGAGATAGGCTGAATAATGGTGAGCCTAGACCACCATTGTGGCTCCTGAGCTGTTGACTCCTGTGCTTATTGTCCATACCAGGACAGCCTTGTCCATCAACAGGTCTTGTCTTCTGCCTTTGTTTTGCCAGAACCTGGACCCTGCACCCATTTCCTGTTAGCTCCTCTGCCCCAGTCTAGACCCTGTTCTTATGCAACTTAATCAGAGCTCTCCTTTTCCCAGATGACCTTGGAAGTCATCCAGGGTATCCGTAATGAGCTTATTGATGAGCCCTTCTTCTATGTTGTGCATCTGCTACATTTCTATGACCTCTGCAGTGGGGATTGGGCACTGGATGTCTCAGTGGCTCTATCCAGACTCCATTCCTGGGGAGAAGTGGGTCTGTGTGCCCGTCCCTCATCCTAGATTTCACATCTCCTTTCCTAAATCCCATCAGCCATGTTGCTAAGTCACAGAAAGGCTCCAGTTTGAATCTCCTTGATTGTGCACTGGGATATCACTTTAAAAAACTACATTAGAGTGCCTATTTCAGCAAAGGAGTTAAAATTCTACTAAAAAATATAAACAAAGAAGCTTCTTGGCACAAGCATTTGATCTCTGAACTCCTTTCCTACATATAGAGGGTGAGATTTTAAAAGCCTGATGTCCATGTGCATATAGAGTTTTATACAAGAATAAACATTTAAACTGTTAAATCCAACACCTTGTTAAAATGGAAGATTCTGGACACAGAGGATTTCTCATTTGCTAACCAAAATATGTTGATATTCTTACCCATAGGAGGATTCTGATACACATCATCTCTCAACAAACATACACAGCACGCAACAAAATAGATTTAACACCTCATCATCCTGAAGAGTTATTAAAAGTCTATTTTAAAAGTACTTTAATGTTAAAGTGATAGAAGCACCTTATGGGTCTTTGTGCTAAATGGCATGAAAAGCGCCCTGCAATTGGCCTTACTTTGATGAAAAATTTAAAGTGCTCAAGCTTTAGGTTTTGTTATTTATCTGTGTCCACATTGTTGAAATGAAAAAAATACCATCTCAGCAGACACAGAACTGAGAACAACTTATACTCTCTTCTCATCCCTTGTTTTAGCACACTGAGCTGCGACCTCACCACCAAGCAACCTTACTCACTGCATACTGACAGTGTGGTTGCAACAGGGTCCAGCCAGGGGTCCCCCAAAGAGGGATATGTAATGGGTTCCAGAACTCAGGGTGTCCAGGAAATATTTAAAAATATAGGATGTCCTTACCCCCACAAGTCTGAGCTGGGGGATGGGACGCCTGGAGCAGGGCGATTGAGAGTTGTTTTGCATAGCAGCAGCTTTGCAGCTAACCTCAGGAATGGTCATTTAACATATGTATAACTTTTAAAGGGTTTCATGGATATGCTAAATAGCTGTGGTCCTGCTTTGAGCCAGGGAGATGGGGGTCACTTCCACCCAGGACATAACTAGGAGTCAACCTCCCCACCACCCCTCTTACAGCGCCTGTGAGAGAGCTTGGAGTAAGAGGGGACCACGCAGCTTTTGGCGAGAAAGGGAGAAGCACTTGGCTTTGGGCCTCCCTTTGCCACGCAGCTTAGGAAGCTGGAAAGCAAGATGAAAGAGTGATGCAGAGCACTCTCTTAGCGGTTTGGAAGAACGCAGGAGGGACGCTGCAGGAAGGAAAGGGGTGAAAGGACTCTTGCTGGTGGACCATGAGAAGGTGCCATGTGGTTTTGGATTAAGAACTGGAGATCATGGCTGCGACACAGGTGACAGTGCTGGGAACTGAGGGAGGCCTGTCAGCTGAGCACGGATTACAGGGAAGAAATCCTCTACCTGAGCCACAGATTCCCATTTCTTTTCCTGAGATACAGTACCCTGGACTGGGCAAAGTGGAGAAGGAGGGACTGTGTGTATTTATGAGTGTTTTAAGTGACTTTGGGATTTTAATGAAGACATTAAGTCATTATTCTAAATCTGTACAACCTTTGAATAAATACTTCTTTTCCTTTTCACCAAGCTCTGACAATGAGAGATGTCATTTCCTGGTGCCATGCAAGGCAAACCTAAAACAGGGGAACCACAGGAGAAGAGGGGGACCCATTTGGTAATAGTATTTTGTCCGCCCCTCCCCACCTGGGTTCCTTCTGTAACACGAATGGGAGGTAGGAAAACAAAACACATTGAAACAAAACACAAGACAGGCAATTATGGTTCACTTCCTTCAATTTCTTTAACAATATTTTTGGCTCATTTAATTACAACTAAGAAAGAAAGAAATTTGCAAGTCACCCCTTTAAGCCTTTCTCTACTGTTCTGACCCTTTCCCAAGACGTCACTTCTATTTTCAATCTGTTATGTCCTTTCAATCTGCTTATATGCATTTTATACGTAAAAACATATATTTATGAAGTTTTGTTTTATGTGTGTACTGAAGCTTTTGTTTCATTTAACAATACTCAGACATACACACATACATATATGATCATGTGTGCGAGCTATGTATTATAATATTTATATGCATATGGAATAAGATGCATACTAAGTTGTATGTATTTGTATGCATTAAATGTGTGTATATTATATATTAATACATATGTAACATGCATATATTAACGTATACACATATAATTCCTATGCTATACGATACACTACAGCAGTAAAAGAAAACATAGCTACTATATACAAAATTCCACAGTTTTCTTTACTGCTATATTGTTGGCAATAGACAGTAAATACCAGAATTCATAGGACCAGCCTACTAATGATGGCCATTTAAGTTGCTTCCAAACAATGTTACAAATAGTTCTGCAATCAGCACATCACTGGATAATTTACCAGGTTATTTTGCTTATAAGAAACTGAAATTCAGTCAAATTATAAATATACATGTTGAGGAATCCAGTAAAAGCTGAACAATCAGATCCCAGAATACGTAGGGACTCTTTTCCAAGGCAATTAATTCTGGAGAAATCCGCTCGTGGGACCTGAGAGCTGGAAGGTGCAGACTTTTCCCTTCGGCTCTTCCTTCAGCCTGGCCTTCGCTCTCTCCGCCCAATGCCTTCCTTGCTGTCAGGCTTCCCTTCCCAGCCAGCTGCTCTTCAGCCCAGTGGCCTCTCTGGTCTCACTGTCCATAGCCTGGCCTTTCCCAGTTGGCTCTCATTGGTAACTACTTTCTGCATTTCTTAGGTTGGATTTTCTCTGGCAGTAGTTGGTTGCCCTGTTGTGAGTGTGTGTGTTCACCCCGTTTCAGCCGTGTCACCTGCCTCTGGCCCATATCTTTTGGTTAGCTGTTCACCGTAAATGAGAGGAAGGACAGACTAAGGAACATGGCCTACCTATCATGGTTCTAGCTTAGCAGGCAGTGAGAAGGGGCATTTCCCTTGTGAAACTAGAAATTTGCCTCTTCACCCACTTCATGCCCAGTGCCCAGGGCAGTGCCTGGCTCTGCATGGCTCCCTGGTAAACTGTCTGTTCACTTGGTCTCCAGAGGCTCGAAGGGCGGAGTAAGCCATCTCAACATGGGCTTCTTTGGCATAAGGAGTATTTTTTTTTTTCTTTAACATCAATGTGTGGTTGCCACTCAGGCGCCCCTGCTGGGGACCTGGCCTGCAACCCAGGCATGTGCCCTGACTGGGAATCGAACCGCGACCCTTTGGTTCACAGGCACGCACTCAATCCACTGAGCCACACCAGCCAGGGCATAAGGAGTATTTTGAGAAACTGTAGATTTAAGAGAAGTTCTAAAAACGGAGGAGAAGTTAACCTTTTGTAAGAGAAACTGACATTAGAATGGGGGGCTGTACCAGGGAGAGAGCTATTACCAAAGATAACTTTTTCACCAGAGAGACCCATCTGCTTGGCAGGGCAATCTTTGTTTACCAAACCTTTCGTCTTCTCACATCTCCATGGACTGCCTTGCCCCTCAGAGGCCCCAGACCCTTAGCTCTCTCCTTAACTCAGAATGGTATACACACCTCCATCATCTGGCTGCCTTTTGAGTCTCGTATCTTTGTGGGGCTCATGTGTGTGTGTGTGTGTGTGTGTGTGTGTGTGTGTATATATATATATATATATATATATATATATATATATATGTAATTAAAATTGTTTATTTTTTCCCATTAGTCTGTCTTTTATTATGGGGGAGGGGGCAGGAGGGTGGTCTCAGCTAGGAACCTAGAAGGGTAGAGGAAAGATAGTTTTATTTTCTCCCCTACAGGTTCATAGCATCGTACTCCCCCACATACATGGTACGAAAAGTTATCACTGGTACCAGCCCATGATTCAGAGACCCGACTCAGCTGTTGCACGCACTTTGTACTTTCCATTCTAATGTGTAAGATGAATCCAATAACACACATTACGCAAAGTGAAGATTAAGTGAAATAATGTGTAACATATTTTTTGTAAACCATAAGGCTCTATTTTACCAATATATGACGCTAGCTTGAAGAAAAACAAAGTGAATCAACAGCCAAGAGGATTTTCCCTGTCTCCAGCACTATAGTTATAGCAGGTTCCACCAACCATGCCATTTGATCATTGCTATTCTTAGCAGGGCAGTGAGTTCAAGGAGGTGGGTGAAAGAGGCTCCGTTTCTGTCTGGCAGCCATTCTAGTTTGGAAGATCCTATCTGATAATCAATTAAGTGTAAGTGGCTTTGTCCCAATGATGGCAAATGCCAAGGATACAGTGAGGGTGGCACAAACATTTACTGTCTCAAGTAGACCGTAGCACGGCCTCTTCTCTGCTTGTCCAAGTCTGGCCCTTCCTCAGAGACTTAGATTTCAGCCTCATGGGGTACCTGGCCTAATGTCTATTCGGGGGTGAGTGAGGCTAAGAAAAACTTGCTCTTTGTGTATGACACCCTTGGAAGGCTGAAGTTCCTTAGAAAAATCTCAGCGCCACCTCTATGAAGGCTATTGATATTAGATTCATGTCATAGTTTAAGGGATTTTTGTTTGTTTACTAAGTAATTTAACTTTTGCCAAAAGTTTTACTGTATGCATTAGATATCCTCAGGAAATGTGGACAAAGCCATAAATAAACACCCTAAAAAATTCATTGAATTTTACCCACAGTCCTGATTTCATGATTTTCTCATATAAAGATGAAGGATTAATATTTCCGCTTGGTAGTTGTGAAATTGAGCTTTGGAAAGGCTAAATAACTTATCCAAGGTCATAGAACTAGCACTAACTGGTTACCTGTACTCAGAGCCAGGTGTCTTCCTCCCCTCCTTCACTGCTTCTTTGTAGGTTGGGACCTGTGCCTTGATTAATGATGCCTGCATTAGGTAAGCTGAAATACTGCAAGCATCAGCTGCTCAGTAGCACCTGAGCTTTTAGAAACCCTTTCTGTTCACTAAGCAGTGCCATTTATAACCTTCCATTAGAGGGGAACAGGGCAGAACTGTTTAAATGGGGTTCTGAAAGTAATACAGGGGCATTCATCTGGCTAAGCCTCCTTGGTAGGCAAAATTAAGAAGTCCATGTCTTAAAAGTGAAGAACTGAAAATAACCTAAATGTTCACCAATAGGGGACTGAGTATACAAATCATGTTCTATGCATGCCATGGAATATTGTGTGACAAGGTAGACATATATCAACTGGCTGAGAAAATTATAGGTGATATTAATTGTATGCAAAAGTAGGTCCCCATGTACCTTATAGAATATAATCTCATAAGCATAATACAAGTGCACATTGAATATTAAATGTTAAGCATGGCTATACATGGTTGGGTGATAAAGTTGTATGTGATTGTTTACAAAAATGAACTGTTTATATAAAAAACTAAAAATCTTCTGCCTATCTTAAGAACAAAGGAAGGTCTAACAGAGCTTGAACTTGGTGTGGAATCTTTCTCTTAGATATATTAGTTACACAAAGGGTAATTAAGTTTCATAACACCTGTTCACAGAAGAGGGTTGCATGCTTGCTTGTCATGGGTATCACATCTTTTTTATAATCAATGTTAATTAATACATTTTGTACTTGCTGATCTGCAGACCAAGCATATGAAAGGCTTATCTGATTATCCCCACGCTCCTACCCAGTCTGGTTTAGATGCCTCTGTTCTTCTTTCCAATCAGATCTTTATCACGTTATCACTTGTATGCCTCTCCCAATATGGCCTGCTCTAGGAATCATTATGTATGATTACCTCTGTGTCCTGACCCCTAGCTTAAGGATTCATCATGCAGTAAGAGCCCAATAAATGCTGTGAAATACAGATTGTGACCTCGTTGGTACCTGGGATAGAGATGAACGAGGAGCCTCAAAAAGCACTGCTGGCAACGAGGCTGTGTGCTTTGGTCAGTGAGCAAAGGTGCTTGGTGAAGCTTGGAGAAAAGAAGAGGGTGGAGGGGCTGCCTCAAGGGTTTCGGATTGCAGAAGTTCCAGGTAGGGTTGCCCCGGAGAGTTCCCACACCAGAGGAGAGTGTCTTAGATCCTGTCATCTTACTTATTTGCTCATTCTACAATTGCTGAGCACTGTGATGCAGAACCTAGAAGCTGAGTCAAAAGCACAGAGGGTGTCTCTTGCTTTCATGCCACTGAACAAAGGCTTTTCTACCCAAAGCAGGTGAGGTTGTCCTTTAAAAGTCGAATTCTGTTATTGTTATTTTTAGTTAATTAATTAATTATAATGGGTTAGATTTTCTTCTTCTTAAGAACTTCATTTAAATGGAATTATAGGCTATGTATACTCTTTTGTGTCCAGCTTCTTCTACTGAGTAGAATATTGGGTTGGCCAAAAAGTTCATTTGTTTTTTTCTGTAAGATGGCTCTAGTAGTGCTTAGTTGTTTTTAACTTCATTCAAAACAATTTAGTTAGATTGTATTGTGACAGCTGTCATATCGGCATGTACTTTAAAAAACAGCAAACATTGACCCCAGCTGGAGTAGCTCAGTGGATTGAGCACTGACCTGAGAACCAAAGGGTCATCGGTTCAATCCCCTGTCTGGGCATGTGCCTGAGTTTCGGACCAGGTCCCCAGTAGGGGGTATGCAAGAGGCAACCAAACACTGATGTTTCTCTCTCTCTCTTTCTCCCTCTGTCTAAAAATAAATACATAAAATATTTAAAAACATCAAAATTGGTCAATTTTTGGGTAGCCATTTTAATGTTGAAGATAGAAGAAAATAAAGATGGCATATTATGTTTTATTATTTCAAGAAAGGTAAAAATGCAACTGAAATGCAAAAAAAAAAAAGATTTGTGCTGTGTATGGAGAAGATGCTCTGACTGATCAAACGAGTCAAGACTGGTTTGTGAAGTTTCGTGCTGGAGATTTCTTGCTGGACAACACTCCACAGTCGGGTAGACCAGTTGAAGTTGATTGCGATCAAATCGAGACATTAATAGAGAACAATCAATGTTATGCCATATGGGAGCTAGCCAACATAGTGAAAACATCCTAATCAATAAAGTTATTGATGAAAATGAAAAAAAAGTGTCTTATTTTATGAAGAAAAAAAACTAAGCAGACTTTTTGGCCAACCCAATATATTTGACATTTACCCATAATAATCTGTGATTTAATAGTTGCTTTTTAATGCAATGAGCATATGATTTTTAATATTCCATTGTTTTATTTTATTGATCTATCTATTGTTGGACAACTGGGATGTTTCCAGTTTGGAGTATTATCAATAAAGCTGCTATAAACTTACTTGAACAACTTTCTGTCCAGCTCTGTCTTTATTTCCCCTACATAAATACCTAGCACTGGAACTACTGTATACGGGTTGCTTCTAAAAGTAGGTGGGGGAACTCACACAGCTTGATAGAGAAAAATAAATAACCCAACTGAAAAATAGGCAAAGGACTGAAATTGATATTTCCAAAGGAAACATATAAATGGCCAACAGTACATGAAAAGGTGCTCTACATCACTAGTCATCAGGGAAATGTAAATCAAAACCATAATGTGATATTACCTCATACCAATTAGGATGCTTATTATCAAAAAAATAAAAGATTAATGTTGGTGAGGATACAGAGAAAAGGGAATGCTTTCACGCTGCTGGTGGGAACGTAAACTGATACATCAACCAAGAAAAACACCATAGAGGTTACTTGAGAAATTAAAATACAGAACTACCATATCATCCAGTAACCCTACTTCTGGGTATATATCCAATGGAAATGGAATCATTATCTTGAAGAGATATGCACTCCGTTGTGCTCACAGCTGCATGATTCATGACAGCCAAGTTATAGAAACAACCTAAGTTTTCACTGATGGATGAAAGCGCAAAGAAAACTGATACACTCACTCACACCCACACAAATGCCACAACTGAATATTATTCAGCTTTAAAAAAGAAGAAACCCTTGCTATTTGTGACCACATGGATAAACCTGGAAGGCATTATTGAAAGTGAAGTAAACCAGAGAAAAGACAAATACCACATCGTGTTACTTATATGCAGAATCTTAAAAAAAAAAATGTCCAAAGCACAGAAATAGACTAGAAATGGTTGGGGTAAATAGGAAGAAGAGGGTAAAGGGTTGGGACTTTTCAGTTATAAGATGGGTGAGGTCTGAGGACTTAATGTATAATGTAATGACTATGCCGTATTGTGTGACTGAAATTCGCTAAGAGAGTAGGGCTGTTCACAACAACAAGGAGAAAGAAAAGGTAAACATGCGAGGTGATGGATGTGCTGATTAACCTGATGGAGGGCATTTGTCCTCAATGTATCCATACACCCTACCGCCACAGCGCACACTTCAAATATCTTACAAAAGTATTTGTCAATCACACCTCAGAAAAACTGAAAAAAGTAGTGGCTGGGGATGAGAACGAACTGGGATGGGACTTGAGGTAGGTTTTTGGGGTGATGTGATATTCTATATCTTAACAGGGGGTCGACTACACAGGTGTATACATTTGTCAAAGCTCATGGAATGGATACACCGAAGGTTTGTGCACTTCAACATATGCAAATTTTATAAAAAATATAACGACTCAAACTAATGTTGAACTTTAGTTAATGATATGCTGAAGTGTTTGGGAAGAATTATACTGATCTCTGAAATAATTGGAAGTACATCAAAAAATGAGATTGACAGATAAGTGAATAGACAGATAAATGCTAAAACAACTGGAGCAAAACAATGATAGAATCTAAGTGATGGGTACATATGTATTCACTGTGAAATGTATTCGACTTTTGGTATGATTGACATTTTTTATAGTAAAACGTTGGGAATTGAAAATATTTCTCTCTCCAGCACAAATCCTCCAGGGGCCTCTCGGCACACTGAGAATAAAATCCAAAGTAATTATTTTTGACTCGGAGGCCCTGCACAATACAGAGTCTGATTACCTCTCTGACTTCCGACCCCTCCAGCTTTTTCCCAGGGACACTGGGCTCCTCCCTGTTCCGAGCTCTCTCCGAGCCCATGGTGGTCTCAGAGCTCTCACACCTACTGTTGCCTCTGCCTAGGATGCTCTCATCCCACGTGCTGTTGCTGTTCTCAGGGCTACCTACCTCTGTTCACCCATGCATTCCAGTCTGCTCAGTGGCTCCTCCTCCCAGAGGCCTCCCCTGAGCCCCTGTCAATCTCTCACGCCCTCACTTTTATGCTGTCTCTTTTGTCATAGCACTCAGTGCCACGTGATATAATTTTAAATACCTTTACATTACACTTATTTCTTTTCCCCACTGACGTACAAACTCTTTGAGGGAGGGCTAGGACTTTACTGTGTTTATTGCTCTATCACCAGCTCCCAGAACACCGCGTTTGGCATGTGAGCTGCCCAGCACATGTTCATTGGCTAACTTAATGAATGGGGTTCTCCATAATGTTATCAAAAAAATTAAAGAACCTTTCAAACAGTTTTTAGACTCACAGAAAAATTATGAAGACATAGGTAGTTCCCATATACTTTCCAACCAGTCCCCCCTTGTACTAAGATCTTATGTAATGGTGTGCATGCTAAATGAATGAACCGACATTGATTGGCTTAAGCCCACACGTAAATTTGCTTCGTTTTCGCTTCCCGTCTTTCTCTGCTTAACCGTCCCATCCAGGATACTGCACAACCATAGGCTCCTCTTGGTTGTGACAGTGTGTCGGACTTTTCTTGTTTTTCATGACCTTGATGATTTGGAGGAGTACTGGTCAGGCATTTTGCAGAATGGCCTTGGCTGGGAGTTGTCCACAGTGCAAATTAATAGGACAGTGAATTAGCTTGGAAAATTCTGCTCCACCAGGAACTCTGACTTGTACCCAATGATCCCAGATTTTTGTATTACCTTTAGAGGATGTATGCAGTTTACAGATCTTGTCATGTTTGGTAAACCCTGTGACAAGGAAGGTCATTCTATGTCCTTCTTACATATAAGACAACTGAGCTTCCATACGCACAGAGAGGGCATGGGCCCAGCTTGAGCATTCTGACCACAGGTCCAGCTCTCTCTCTACCTCCCACATCTGCCTGTTGACCCCGTCACAACTGGCCTTTGCTGACCTGAAACTATGCAAAGGCATGCAGTATCAGCATCCTTTTCTCTATTGCTTTTTTTCCCATCAAAATAGTAGCACTAAGCCTAACAATCCTGCTTAGCTAGAAATATGAGTGTGCTGAGATAATATTTAACTTTAAGCAAATACATCTCATCAAAATCTCATGTTCCGGCCTTGTCAGCAGGTAAATGTTTATTTGAGATACTCTCATTTGAAAAGGACCAGTAGTCATGAGGCTGCAACCTGTCCTGCACCCTTGCTGTGTGTGGGGCTTGACCCTGAACACGGAGCACTTCCTCCATCACTGTTCACCTGAAGCACCAGGTGACGGGAGCAGCCCCACCCTCTCCCCCCTCACTCCCCTCTCCCGAGCGCTCTTCCTGACCCCATACCAGTGTACGAGTCTCAAAAATCCTGCTTCACTTACAAATATACACTCTAAATTGGTTGGTTTTGTCCCATTATAAAAGGCTTCATTCTGCAATTTAAGGGCATTATTATGCTGAGGCCAGAAGAAAGGAAGGTATGTTAACTTGAGTAAATGTTATTGCACCCTTCGGAAAGCCTTCCTGTATTTGGCCATATGGCGTCCCCTAGCCCTGGGTTTTGGCTATCACGTCATTTATGGCATTATCAGTGCCCATCTCCTTTAATTGTCTGACTTAAGGGGGAGGCTGTGTCCACCTTGCTCATCAGTGTATCCACAGGGCAGAGGCCCTCGATTGTGCATGGCCAATTAATACCTTTAAATGAAATGGATTTATATAAACCATAGGTATCATTTACAGCTGTTATTCTCTCTATACAGCTGAAATATTTCATAATTTCAAACTCTTTGAAACAACTTTTGAAAACTCTCTTGGCGCACAGGATTAGAGAGCACACATATCGGTGACAAAGAAGCAATTTTGAGGGAATGCATCGATGTTATATGATGAAGAGTTACAAGAGTTTGAAGCCTAGATGAAGACAAAGCAGCATCTGGAGCCACCTCAGTAGGTAAACAACCTCTCATAAGCCTGAGAGATGAACCGAGGACCCCTTTTCAAATGCTTACCTTTATTAGAGAAGAAACAGAATCAGGTGCTCTGACTCAATAGTGGGTACCTTTGTCAGTAGCCGCCCCTATTTTTGAGTAGGAAATAAAGCCAATTTTATGTGACCATAACATGTATGCTCATGACGGGGCTGGCTGAAGGCCATGGATCAGGGACTTTGAATCTTTAAATCTTCTTCTTCCTGAGTGAACATCTTCCCTGGATTTGCTTCTAAAGTGGGACCCAGGAGAGCCATATGGAATTGGCCAATGGGGGCAGTGGTGAAGGTCATAATTGACAGAAATTAGGGCTTGCCTTTCACTGACATAAGGTGGATCTTGTCACTCATGTGCCCTTTTGGTTAAAAGTCCTGTGTCCTTTTTTTGTAAATGACATACAGTTGGGCAAAAGTCCATTCACCTAAAACATCATTTCTTAGTTGTTGAGTAGTGACCAAAGTGGACATGTGATCTTTAGTATGTGCAAACAGGCTCAAAGAAGACACATTTGCAAAGTTGTTTTCCACATCTAATGCATTGTTCATCTTTTCCTGAGCTAGGACTTCTTCCCCTCTACAGCTACAACTTCCATGGAAACTCACCTGTTTGCAAATTCTCCTGAGGTTGATTTGACTATAACATTCTTTCCCTATCTCTGTTTTCCTATAGAATCTGTACTCTGTCTTGTGCAATATTTATCAAATTTCAGTTCCATTTTCTTCCTATTTTATATGGTTTGTTGTTCTCTCTATTTAACTCTTTCCTCCATCTGGATCATAAGCACATTAGAATTTTTCTATCCTTGTATGCAATAAATTATACATTAATAGGATAGTTATAGCTTGGGAGAAGAAGTTATTTGTGATTTGCACTTAGAGAGATTTTAATCAAGTTTACCATTCTGAAAAAGTCTGTTTTGCATATAAATAAGGACCCCTAAAAATCGATCTGTTTTTCTCAATTATAAAATGCTTTATTTAGAAGCCTGCGGGTAATTTATTATACTGAATCGGGTGGAAAGGAAGATGTATTGCATTATGCTTAATCTTATCAAATGGCTGCTATATTTAATGACAATGTCTGTTTATCATAATTATTATAAGTTGTCTAGGTTAATCAGAAGACCTATGCAGGATTTTCAAATGCTAAATTTATTATTTATGTACCGCCTCAGACACCAGCTGTTCCCCATGGACGTGCAGTCACATCCCATGTGCTTGATTTTTGCTGAGGCTGCCTGAGAACAAGTCTGTTACACAAAAGCTATAAAATCAGGTCCCTTGAAACTTCCATAGTTAAGTATGTAGAAGATAAAACATATAGAAGAGGAAGTAAATAACATATCTGTTTTCAGGTACTTGATAAATGGGTTACAGATTTATTTCTTCCATATTGAAGGTGTCATCTCTCGACCAAGCAGACTCAACAGTCACCGAGGTAAAATCCCTGCTCTCTCCCAGTTTTGTAAGTGAGGGGGTGTATGTGTGTGGGGTATGGGAGAAGGGGGGGTACGATATTAGATATCTCATCCCACCTCTGGAAGTGTCCTGTGATATGTGCAACTCCATCCAAATTTAAAAGCAAGAAAATGGAGGCACAGAGAACTCAAGGTCCCACTAGTGGAGGAGCTGTATTCTCAGCTCATCGCTCTGACTTCAAGGCTGAACCTGTCCCACAGTGGGCTATGCTACGGTCCAAATGTTTGCAGCTCCCAAAATTCGTGTTAGGGAACCTAATGCCCAAGATGACCGGTGTTAGAAGGCAGGGCATTAGGGATGTGATTAGAACATGCATGTGGAGACTCCATGAATGAGATGAGTATTTTTATAAGAGAGACCCTGGAGAGCATCCTTGTCCCTTCTGCCATGTGAACATAGGACCAGAAGTCTGTCACCCAGAAGAAGACCCTCACCCGACGACCATGCTGGCACCTGGCTCTCAGATTTCCAGCCTTCACAAGTGTGGGAAATACATGTCTCTTGCTTATAAGCCACGCAGTCTGGCATCTTGTTGTAGCAGCCTGCATGGGCTAAGACAGACTACTGGTTACTACTGGCAGAGGTGAAGGGGCAGGTGAACTAAAGTTTTAGGACATGGGATCTGGAACCTGTGGTTTGGTTCTTGGCTTCCCAGCTATGCGATGCCAGATCAGCCAAAGTGTTTTTAAATGCAAACAGGTAATGATCCCTTCTGTGTGTATCTATCGGCTTGTTGTTTGTAAGGGTGAACGTTAACAGCTTTAACACAACATCAGAATTAAACCCATGTGTTCACCCAAACTCATTGCTTCTGGAAAACAAAGCATCATCCATAAAAAAAAGAGAAAAACACAGGCCATTTTCTGCAATGTCATAGTCGCAATTAGGAGACAACAGAGGCCTGCCCTGGTTTTTCCTGTACCTTCACCTTGACAGACATCAATTTAGAGAGGAAAAATTTGTTCACTCTTGGATACTTAAAACTCCCTTCAGAGACAATCTTCTGGGTTGGCAAGCTCCTCACTCCCTAGAAACAACGTTGGCCTGTGCTGTGTGTTTGGCAGCTGACGTTCTGAAAAATGGAGGCATTAAACCATGCAGTAAATTTCAGTAAGAACATTACCTGCCATTTTCCCCAGATGTAGATGTACTTTAAAATAGAAAGGGGAAAAAAATCATAGTAGCTTCACTTTTATAAAAATGCTCTCTGTGCCAAAAGTGCTTGGTTATTTGCCATAAAAATAAGACTGGTTTGAAAATGGAAGAAAAATTCCATGGTATGCTGCCTAGCATCTTGGTATCAGGATGATTGCTCAGGGAGGTGGCCGGGCCTAGAATACAAAAAAGCAACGTCTTGCTCAATCTGTATCTGGTCTGTAGAACTTGTCTGGGGAAACCCTATGAGACTGAGAAGAAGAGAAAGCTAAATGAGCTGTGGCCACAGCAGAGACTCGGGGAGCCTGTAACTCTCCTCCTGGTCCCTTGTCCAACACTTTCAATCAGAAATCTCATTCTATAAACCCTACTTCTTTGACATTCCTCGTAGAGTTCATTTTTCTCCATTACCACTGACACCACCAAGGTCAGCATTTACCACCACCTTTCTAGGGCTCTTGCAAAACCCTCCCAGCTGCCCTCCTTGCTTTCAGTTTTTCTACTCAAATCCACCCTTGAATCTCGATGTCAGACCATCTTGACTATGAGCAAATAAAATGCTGTAATATGCCAATTCTCACACACTGCTAAATATTAGCATGGCCAGGAAAGCTTTATAAAATACTGATGACCAGGGCCAATCTCTCGAAGTTCCAATTCCATTCATTTAAAGGAGGGCCTAGGTGTTGGAACTGTTACAGCTCACCAGTTGCCTCTGACATTAGGGCTCAGTGCCACTGATGTAACTCCCTACAAATGATCCTTCAGGATCTGCCCATCACATTTGCATGACCCACAAGAACCTCCAAGACATGGCTCCTGCCTAACGCTCCCTCATCCCTTTTTCCTCATTGGTAAGCATCAGTCTTTGCTGCTTGACCATATATTTATCTCTATTCTATGCATTTATTTCTGCTGCTACCTCTTCTGGGACTATTCCTTTCATCTGATATACCCACTTAGAAAGTTTTCAGCACTCAAGTAGTTGAAAGTTTCTCTGGCCTGCCCCCACCCCTGATATTTCCCTACACCACTGCCCACTCTTTAACTTACACTTCAATGTACTGGTGTATCAACATGTGTGCATACTGCCTAAGTGTGTACTTATATAGGTGATACAGCCTTTAAACACACATTTCTCATTTTTATGTTTTTTTCCTTGGTGCCCAGCAAAGTACACAATCAGTGCTTATAACACTTTGATAAATGAGTAATGAATGAATGATTTATGATTATATATTGATGGTTTAGTGATGTAGGGTAATTTAATGAATGTCAACTGAGACAAAAGAAACTCTCGATAGATATTTGAAAAGAGGTGGTGTTGTGAATGCCCCAAAGCACTGGTTATCTCTTAGGAAGTTGAAGGATTGTGCACTAAGGCCCATTTCGAGAGGAGTGTGCCAAGTGTTAGCAACACCAGCCAAGCCAGGCCAACTTCAGACATGCCTGATCAGTAGACTGGGCTCAGTAATGCCTCACATTTGCAGTGAAACTATATTTTTAGCATCCATGAGCCAGTTCCTTTTTCACTGACCTTGCTCCTTCCTGCTCCTCTGAAGTAGCTCTCCATCGTTATGTTCCTCTAGAATCACTGGATGAATTTGACTTCAGAACCCTTTTACAATCCAGTTCCATGAAAGAATGTATTACTCTCTTTAGGGTATGATTCCCAAAATGTGGTTCCTGCACCAGCAGCACCAGCATCAATAGCATCAATGGGGCACATACTAGACATGCAAATTCTCAGGCCTGAACTCAGATCTACTGAATCAGAAATGCCCAGCAACCTGTATGTTAACACTCTGGGTTATTCTGATGCATACTCAGATTGTACATCTACTGGCCCAAAATGCTCAAAGATCTGGTCCTCTGAATTACAGATCCAGTATAGGTGTGTCTATATGAGGAAAACCTGATAAGCCTTAAAAGTACAGACTTCATATTCACTCATTTGGTGGGTCTGGAATGGGGCTTTGCAATATGGACTTTAAAACAGGTTCCTTGGTTGATCTGGCCTGCACTCAAGTATAGCAATAAAGGGGCCAGATGGTTTCTGAGTTCTGGGTTAATTAAGAAATGTCTTCTTTTAATCTCGATTCTCTTCCTCCCCCTTCTTTCTGCTGGAGGCAGCACCATGTCAAAGAAATGCACAGGGCCCAGCCCTACCCAGAGTAAGTAAATCAGTGTCAGGGGCAGGGCCCCAGTGTGAGTGTGGCGTACCACTGAGTCCACTCTGACTTCTGGCGACCCTGTGAGCGCGTGATGTCCACAATGTCCTGTCCTCCGCAATTCTGCTTAGATCCTATAGATTCATGGCTATGGCTTCTTTTATGGAGTCAATCCATTTCATAATTTCCCCTTTTCCCGCTGCCTTCTGCTTTTCCCAGCATTATGTCTTTTCCAAAAAATCCTTCCTTCTCATGAAGCACCCGAAGTAGGAGAGCGACAGTTTTGCCACTTTTTGTCTCCAGCAATGTTTCAGGCTTTATTTGCTCTAGGATCCACATGTTCATCTTTCTGGTGGTCCAGGGTATTCACAGAGATTTCTTCCAACACCATATCTCAAATGATTAATTTTTCCCTATCAGCCCTTTTCCTCTATATAGTAATTGGAATGTAAGTCTGTGAATGATCTTAGCCTTGGTCTCTCACGACACATCTTTGCTCTTCGTGATCTCTCCTAATTCTTGCATTGCTGCACCTAAGGATGAGTTTTATTTTATTTTTTTCACCTTTCAAAGAAGTATTTATTATTAGTTAAGCCATGACTCAGGATCCTGGGATGGGATGTACCCAGGTTCCCCTTCACCTCGGGAGAAGGATGGAGGGCGGAGGGCAGGTGGGGTGCAGCCATTTCATATCTTCCCGGGAAATGTGCTTTCTGCCTGGTGGTCATCCCAGGCCGATACCCAGAATATGGACCAAAGGGACTACTACACATGCCAGTACCATTTGCACATGGAGACACCATCCCCTTTCGAGGTCACTGCCTTCTCACAGCGGTGGCAGTCCAGGTCATCCTGCTGACAGTTCCTGGTCTGGTTCCGGTTGGGGAAGCTGCCGTCAAAAGGCGCAGTCTTGTAGTTCTTGATCTTGGTCTTGATGTCTCCTGACATGTTCTGACTCCTAAAGGTGCCGCTGAAGCCATGTGCAGCTCCATGTAAGGACAGGTATTTTTGAAAAGCTCCCCAGGTGATGCCAAGGTCAGCAAAGACAATGCAGGGAGGAAACCAGGTAATATGGACACTGCCTGGCAAAGGTGAGGCACAGTTGAGTGAGACTTAAAAGAGCTTGCCAATAGGCCAGGCTCTGCTAACCCTACACGGCAGTTTTTAGAGGAAGGGGTAGATCCACTTGCCAGTCAAGTCAAGCTCGGCCAATCAGATTTTTCCCTGTGGGAATTAAAAACTTAAGCATAGCGTTGACCCCGTGCTGCTGTGGTAGCAGAGTCTCCTTATGGCCAAGTGTTGGAGAGAACCTGCCACCTGCTGTTTCTGTAGCTGCGCAGGTTTCTTCCTCTGAGTTTTTGTTGTTCAGCTTTTCTTTGGTTCTGCGGACTACACTAGTTTCCGTCCAATGAGTCATCATTTTTTACCTTGAGTAAGTTAAAGCGGGTTTCTTTAGCTTGCAGTACCAAGAACTTTGATTACCACATTTGCCACTAATTGGTGATGAAACCCTGGGCCAGTCATTTCACATCTTTAGGCCTCAGTGTCCCTCAGCACAGAAGTGCAGGTAGTGACACCGATCTTTTTTTAAAAAAAAAACTCATACACAACAAGACTCCTTCTTTAAAAAAAATGAGTTGCAGGAGACTTGCGTTACTAAAACAAGAGAAAGTGATGGATGGTTTCCCCAGCTTAAATCCTTACTGTTTGATAAAACTTAATTTTGCTCTGACTAGAGCCTCAGCAAACCTCTGAGGAGAGCGAAGTGTCCCTGGGGCACAAAGGGTCTTCAAGTGCCATCTTTCTACAGCATTTTGTGGTTCTTCATTCAGAGCCTTGAGCCCAGGAACAGCTGGAGTTTTCTGTTTCAGAGCCGTTCGCTGCTGCATGTAAAGGTTATGTAATGGTACTTAATGGAACACGCAAAGTGGTAAATGTCATGCACGCTCCAACATAAAAACGGCTCCCCCAAGAAGGCCTTTTAAAAGAGAACTAATTGAATAATCTGTTTTTTTAGCTATAGATCCTTCTATCTAAAAATAGGAATCCTATTATTCTGCAATATTTGGTCACCTGGCGAGTGTTGTCTCTGAAGTCTTCAGGATACAGAGTTAAAGCTCATGAAAAGGTCAAGGCAGCTCTCAATTTCCAAATTAAATTGCTTGGAAACACACTTCAGTAGAAAGTTGGGTTTCGGGAGGCCCTGCTGTGAAAGTTAGCAAACGAAATGTAAAACGTGTGAAGTTTTCAGTTTTAGAAAAAGTACCACTTTTAAAAGATTGTGGCATTTTTGTTTTACCAAATGAAAGTCTTTGGGTGCACTTAAATATAACTCTTGAATATTCTGAGGCTTATATAAAAAATCTTCAATATATGATTCCATTAAAATCTGCCCCCCATGGCTAAAAACTTAGAGGTCACAGTCTAGGTTATTTCTAGCAGCATCTCTGCGTGCAGGTTCTGTATGGTGCTCTAGGTACAAGCTCCACTGCAAGAAAAGAATGTGCATCAACATCGTAATGTTTATGGTGACCACACTCTAATTCTGATGTAAAACGTATGGTGATCACACTACGTTATGGTATAAAAGCCTCTGCTAGGCATCCTTATAGTCTTAGCCCACGAAAACCCCACAATTCTTCCCCGCTGTTGGTGAAGGTGGGAAATGGTCTGAGAGACTCTACCCGATGGACAGAATGTTCCTTTCTGACAGCGGACATTTCTGCTGTGTGCTGCAATATGCATTGATGTTAGCCATTACTTCCTGAAACCATCTACTACCTTTGACATCAGTCTGAATCCTCTGTCTCCTATTCCCCTTCTGTGAATGTCATTTCTCTGTCTCACTATTACATTCTCTCTCCTCAGCCCTTCCTGTAAATGTTGGTGCTTTCTCCCATTCTCTCTGTGGACCCCTGCTTCAAACATGCTCTTGCCCCAGCATCGCCTCCCCCCCATTTGGGTAACTCTGGAAAATGCCAACATCCATTCCTCTAAAGTTTCAGAATCCCAAATCCAATATTCAGTTGGATATCTCCACCTAGATGGGTATAGCATCTCAAGTCCAGCAAGCCAAAAGGTGAAGTTCATGAACAGAGTGGTCTCTAGCATCAGAATCTCTGGCTGTGAATCCTCACTCAGCACTTATTATAGATATAATCTTTAGCAAGTTTCTTAACCTCCCTGCATCTCAGTTTCCTTATCTCTAAAAAGGTTTGAGGATTAAATGGAACAGCATATAAAAAAGAATTTAGCACAGTAAATGGCACGTACTAATCCTGAAATAAAACTTAGCTATATTTAACCATATTTCCTTTGAACCTGCTAAATCTTCTATATTACGAATCACTGACTTTTCACTTTTGCTTGCATCCATAACAATCGACCATTCAATTCCATTAATTTTAAATTTAAAAATGTTTTCGAGTCTGTTCTCTTTTCTATGTCACTATTAGCATTGCCCTAGTTCATGTCTTTTTATGCTTTCATCTATCCTATCTACCATCTCTCTCTCCCTCTGAATGTGGTTTGTCCTGAGCAAATAGGGGGGTTAAGGGTTAAGGAAGAAATGGAATAAAGACGAGAGGGAGGGAGGGAGGAAGGGAGGGAGGGAGGGAGGGAGAGAGAGAGAGAGAATCACTAACCTTGAAAATCTAGGACATGTTCTTACTAGAGTTTTATGATATTGGATAAAATGGAGAAAAAGAAAACTTTATTAATAAGCACAACTGGACATGGTGTCAGTACTTAAGGAGGCTGACAAGACAATGCTAATTGAATATAACCATAGAACTATACCGTTGACATGACTGTTAAAACAGCCTCTAGGGATGTTAAATAAAAATGCAGTGTTTTTATGTACATCCTAAACGTGGCTTTACTGAGGAAATTAAAAGCAAGTTAATAACAGCATTCTTAGGCTTTAGGAGGAAGTCTACAATAGTAGCATATTTGAAAAGGAAAATGACATAGTAAACCCAGTCACACACTAGAGGTGATTTTCCAGATCAGATTTGACATTCTAAGCAATCAAATGCAGACAGTGCTCAAGGTTACACTATCCAGTAAAGTTCAATGAACACAAGGAAACATTCAAAGCAGATGATATCTTCAATATTTTAATTGTTATAGGGCTACTTTCTTGTGTCTTCCTGATACATGTACAAATTAGGAAATAAATGCTATTTTTTAAAGATTAAGAAGATTTAAAACCATACTTTAAAAGTGGGTTGAAAAATAAAATAAAATATACTCATCCTCGTATATTTTTTTTCTAAAATGAAAATTGGAGACTTTGCTCACATTTTGCAGCTTATTCACACCTTTTCTTTCTCAAATAACCAGTCATATTAGAATTATGAAAGGTGTTTTTAGATTTCTAACTCGGTACCTTTACCTGAGTCGTATTA